>VXBA01000818.1:60486-94137 GCA_013399895.1 Serilophus lunatus | reverse complement strand
CCCCGCGGAGCCGCATCCCGCGGAGCCCGGCTGCGGAGCCGCCCCGGCGCCCCGGCGGGCTGGGTGCGCACCCTCTTCGGGGCGGTGCGCAGGGGGGGAGCCGAGCCACGGGTTCGGAGAGGAGGAGGAGGAGGGAGGAGCGGAGCATCTACGGGCGCAGCCCCGCTGCCCGGTGAACGATCCTTGGCCCCATCCAGAGGCCGGAGGCACGGAGGGGTGGGGGCAGCCGCGGTGCAGAGCCGTTCACTGTGGGCAGCTTCTCTCTCCGGATATCCCGGGGCTCCGCTCCGAGGTCTGGTCCTCGGCAGCTGCTGTAATTCCCGCAGCTGCGGTCAGTGGCAGCGCTGCGAGCTCGGGCAGGAAGGGAGAGGCGGCCAGGTTGCGGGCATCCTCGGTCACGGCTCTGGAGCCGCCGGCCGGGGGCTGCCCGCCCGCATCCCCCCGGCGGCGGGGCATGCCCGGGCTCACGGGATGCCTCTGCCCGGGAGGGGCTCGGGGCTGCCATCCATCGCAGATGCTCGTCTTGCTTGGTAACGAGATAAAAGGAGGGAAGGGAAGGAAAGAAAGAAAGGAGGGGAAAAAAAAATCACACCAAACCCCAAACCTAAAAAATAAAAATGGAAAGCACGGGGAACGAAAATCCCGCCCTAAACTCAGAGCTCTGGGAAGATCGATAGGAGCATCCCAACTTCTCCGCGGGTCGGGGCTAGGAGTGCTCCAGCTCCGGGGCTTCCCCGGCGGCAGGGAGGAGGAGGAGCAGAAGGAAGGGGCGAGGGCAAGGCGTGGGGAGCGCGGTGCCTGCGAGGCTGCGGGAGTCGGCGGCGGGTGCTGCCCCAGCAGCCGCGGGGGGACCAGCACGGCGGAGGGGCTGCCGCCGCCGCCGTCGCCGCCGCCGGAGTGGAGCTGCGGGCGGGCGGCCCGGGAGGAGGCAGAGCCCGGCGCGGTCAGCTGATGCCCGCCACGTCGGCGGGGCTGCCCGCACCCCCCCGGCCCGGTTAAAGCAGCCGCAGCCGCAACCGCGGCGCCGGGAGGGAGACAGCGGGCTTGGGGGGTGGCCCAAAGATCAGGTACTCTGGTCGCAGAAGGCTCCTCCACTTAGATTTCTCTGACCTGCACTTCTTTATGTGTCCCGGACTGTCCCGCAGTGCCCGACAGGTGCATCCATCCGCAAGGCTCAGTGAGAGCTGGTGATGCAGCCAGGCATCTCTCTGCCTTGGCACAAGGGAGGACCTCAGGCCTTGCTTGGAACAAGCACTCTTGCTCAGGACGAAGTAGCCCTGAAAAATCCTTCACCTCTGCCTGGTCGAGTTCAGGTCCTTTCAGAATGGTGCTGTCACTGCCAAGACTGTGGCTCTGACCACTCTGTATTAAGTAAGCGTGTGTTCGATGGCTTCTGTATTGATAGCACTTCGATTAAAGACATTGGAGAAATAACTGAAACTGCCCCATGCACAGAGCCTGAAGTTCACTCCCCACATTGGCAGATGAAATTGTCCCTGCTCCTCTGCTTGTGGACTGGCTTTGTACCAGCAAACCCGGATGCGTTGTGCACCGTGGCACAGCCTGGAGAAGAGGAGGTATCTGTCTTTACCTTTTCCATCCCTCCTTTGCCCAGAATAAGCCTCCTTACAAGGGTCTGAACCCTGCCTTGGAGGAAAGCCAGCTAGACCATGGCAAATAAAAGGAAAGGTGTTTTCTTTGTGTTTCAAAAGACAAGAGTGATGCCTGCTGAATTCTTTAGTATAAATGTACAGCTGCCTTCTGTCAGCAGTTGAGGATGTATGTGAATAAAGGCACTGCCTGGAACAGTGCTAGCCCACTAGGAGCAAGAGCTTCTGCTGGGAGTCAGGGTGATTGAAACATGGCATGTGACACTTGACTTCCAGTGGGCCTCAGCCCCCATGAACACTCCTCCAGCTGTCATTACTTAATTCACCTATTATTATGATGATGATGATGATGATGATGATGGTGATGATGATGATGATGATGAGGAGGAGGAGGAGGAAGACATGGATATTTAGGAAGGATTTCACTGATTGTTTCTGTATTTGCACTACAATAGATTTGGGAATTCCTGCCAAGTCTGTGTCTCATATGTGAGGCAGGTTTTGTACAGATATAAGCACAGGAAATTCTTGTTCTCAAGAGTCCAGATAAGGAAAGAGTGATGTTTTTGTGAACAGGGATGGGTCTTTCCTGTGGTTCAGCATGACCCTGTTAATATGGAAAGGGTTAATACTAGTTTCATAATAATGGTAGGGACATAAATCTTCAAGATGAAAATGTTATGTGGGGAAGTCTTACATAACGACATATATTTATTCTATAAAAGAAATTGTAATTGTTTGAGGTATTATCCCAGAGCATCCTTTTCTTTCAGATTACTCAACATAAAACATGTTAAATCAAAGGAAAAGGAAACAAATATGTAAGGCAGCTTAAGGAGATACCCATTCAAAAGAGATAAGATGAAACCAAGATAAGGAGCTCTCAGTTCTCTAATATTGTTATAATCACTGAATCACAGTGCTGGAAGAGTCCTTGACTTTATGGCAACATGAGCTCCACCTCACCACTGTTTTTCCTATAGAGGCCCTGTACATCTCCAGGCAGTCTATTTTTATGCTTCTCCATCCTTATCATTTTCATATCTAACCTGAAATTTCCTTGAAGCTTTCACTAAGCACATCACTTCCTGTCCTGTCCACCATGAACAGGGAGAGTGGATTATCCTGGCAGTAGTTTATACGTATTTAATGAATATGTCTTCCCTCTTCTCCTTCTCATTTCTTAGGCTAAATAACTTAAATAATCTAATTTTAGTAATGTTCCCCCCTCATGGGTCACATTTTTTGTGTCTCTTTTTTTGTTTGTTCTAGACTATATGTTTTAGGGATTTTTTATGATTTTATTTTCATTCTTTCCCTTCTGTGAGATGCATAGAACTTGGCTTGGTTCTACAGTGGAAAGTTTTCTTACGTCTAAGACTATATTTTATGATCTGCACTCCTATTTATACACCCTGTGAGATGTCTGTCATCTTCCCATCACACACTTATCCAGAACTGATGACCTACTGAAACTTTGCTGTCCTCAAGGCCTGTGCAGGTATCACTTGCTCCATATGTGCATAACAGCCTACATGAAATATATTTGCCCTCGCTGGAATGTATTGTACTTTTTCCACCCTGTATGCCCAATTTGAAATAGAATATGAACATGTTGAATACTAAACCTGTCCTCCTCCATGCCAGCAGCCCTCCCCAGCTCTGTGCCATCTGTGTGTTTGGTGAGCCTACTCTCTCTTCAGTGGTGATGGCAAAGCAGTGCAGCGCCTTTAGGTAACAGTCAGTGTGCTCATTTCTAGCCTGTATTCCTGAATCAGCCTCAGAAGTCCTGGTCACATTTGTGGAGGGTTTTCAAGAGAGGACAAGATCTTTCTGAGCATAGGGGCACAGTGCAGCAATGCTCTTTGGCTCTGCAGAGTAAGGAGGAAGCCTGAATATCCTGGTGAATGGGAGAGGGGTGAGCCTGCCACAGTCTGGGTTGTCACTGCAGGGAGGATGAGCTGGGGGTCCACTAAGGTAATTTCACACAAATCTCTTAAGTCCTGTAAGTCCCAATAGGGTTCAGTTGGCACTAGATTAGTACTGTGCATTATTCTGTCTTTGTTGCTATTGGATTTTTTTTATTATTGTTTTTAAAGAGCTAAATGACTTGGCAGTGTCACAAAATCACTAAAAGCCATTTAAAAATAATATTGTCACTAAAAGGCTTTTGAAGGATGAAATCAGGCAGAATTCGTTCCTCTCCTGTCACCTGAAAGTTTATGTCACACTCCTCTCCTTCTTCCCCCTCTCTACCCACAGCAGAAGCATTTATATACAGTTTAATGTTATGATATTTAATCATGCAAATAATGATCTCATTCACTTTACTGGGACTATTTATGTCCTCAGGATTGCGAACCTGGCACTGTATTCTGCAAAGCACTCCAGGGTTGTCCAATAAAGATGGCTTCAGTATCCAACACACTATTAAAGAACATTTGTGTTATTATAGATCTTTATTTAAGTGCAGATTTGACCAAACTATTTAAGAAAGGAAAAGTGAACAATTGGCATATAGTTGCTATATCTCTTCATGCACATGTGACATGTGAAACTTCAGTAATGATGGAAATGACAGAATTTGAGCAAATTGGCTTGGATTGTCTCCTTACCTGTTTGGTGTTTTTTGTTTTGGTTTGTTTTTTTCCCCAATAACTCCCTCTTTTATTTTTTTCCCTCTTCTCCTTGGCAACACTTTAGAAATTTTAATACATAAAAAAATCCCTGAAAAACTTCTTCTGTTGATTGAGTCATCTTTCAAAAAACCTGTCTATCACTTTTCTTAAATGAATGCATCTCCCAATATGATGCCTGTATGGAAGCAAACACAGGGCATAAGGGAACAGGTTGGAAATTGTAACACTAGCTAGTAAAAGCACTCAGATTGATTAATGAAAGCCATGGTAAAAGAAAAGCAAAACTTCATGGATTGAAAGACCAGAGAAAAAGCAGACAAGGACACATAGCCTAACAGATGATGGAAACAATCATCTTTTTCTGGGGTTTGCAAATGATTTCTCTCAGTACAGTAATAACATCAACAAAATATTTTAAATTTTTCAGGCAGTGAAGCTAAATTATTTTTTACCCTAAAGATACCACAAGGCTGGGGAAAATAATTTAAAAAAAAAAAAAAGAAAAAACCCACCCTAAAACTAATCAGGTCAGTTATAAATATAATATATAATAAAGAGGCAGCAAGAAATGCCAATTTCAATGTCCATATTTTAAAAGAAGGATTTTACCTTTTTGTTGTTATTGGTTTAGTTTTTCTTTTTTTTTTAATGTGCACGCTATTGCTTCTCCATGTTGTGAAGCAACAGTTCCCCCACATGTGAATAAATTGCTTATTTCTTCTCTTCATACGCATATCCACATAAAGAGATAAAAGAAGGTGTAAGCATGTGAATTTTATGGAGGGAAATAAGGGATTGGAGATGAATAATGCACCTTTGAATAATGGTTGGAGCTGTGCTTTCTTCCTCTTTCTTCCAGGTCTACTCCTTCCTCACCCACCCAGCTATTGCTGCATTTTTGAAAATGGATTAGCAGCTGTGACCACTACAAGTCTTTAATTTGTGACTGTGGGCACTGGGGCTGACCAGGAATAGCTGTTTTGTACTGAAAAAAAAAAATGGTCAGTCTGCACAAGTAATTGTTGCAGTGTTCCTCAAAACTAACCTTCAGAATGTATTAACATAATGGAAATTTTAAGCTGTTAGGGAAAAACACACATTTTTAAGGTAGTGAATTTAAGTTTTTTCATTTTCAAATTATTCTTTCTATTTTTTTTGTTGGAGATGATAGTGTTATTTGCTTTCTGGATTTCTTTGGTTTGATTTTTATTTGGTTGTTCGTTTTTTGTTTATTTTTTCAGAATCAGAGCTGAAACATGACAGAGTCCTTAAAGCAGATGAGATTGACTAGAAAAGGCTGTTCTTTTCCATTGGGAAAGAAGGCCAAGTATCTGAATTCAGAATTAAGTGCACTTCCAAAAATTTGAAAAAAACTTACCAAAGCAGAACTGCACTGCTTCACATTACTCTTTGGACCACCCAGAAGTTTCCCTCAATCCTTTTACCCTTTCTCAACCAGATTTCAAAGAGCAGCTGTTTCTTTGCTCATCTTTCTCCTCTATGCACACCATCACTCTCTTGAAATGCTGTTAAATACCTGGAGAACCTGCATTGCTGAATGAATTGTACTTTTCACAAAAGTTCTTGATACTTTATGGGATTCTATTGAAGGAAATAGTTTTTTATTATTTTTCTACCAAAGACTTTTGACTTACATTGTTAATTGCAACAGAATTTAAAAGGAAATGAGTATTAAATTCTTAATTAAATTATTCTTGATTTGTTATCCAAAGCAGGAAGTGATAGGTGAAGCTACAATTGAAATTCATACTAGAAATGAGACTTGAATTTGAGATGTTCAAAAGAAATTAAAAACATAAAAACTTTTTATCTGGAATTCCTAGCTCGATGTAGAGGTTTTGACAAACAGATTTCAAAGTGGTTTTCTTGTTACAGGATGAAGATGTTTCCTGTGGATGTATACAATAAATATAATTAGGCTGCAAATAGGGAAATGTTATATTGTATGAGATTTTAAATCCATTCAGATCAGTATCCGGCAGTTATTGCAGCATAAGGCATATCCTAAGAGGAAATCCTCCTGTCAGCCAGATCAAAGTGGGGAAAGTCTGTTAGGGTTGTGTATTCATGTGCTAAGGTGTGTGTATTAAACCTTGGAACAGGAACAAAACCTAGAAACTTTCATCATTCCAAGGGAAAGGAAATTCCTCTTTGTTTCTTCTCCTTTATCTGTCTGAGGGAAAATAATTCTGTTAATTTTTTAAATTAAATACGAATCCAACTATTCGGCTCTTGAAAACTCCTTTCTTTGCATCCCTGTTTCATGAACCAGGGAATCTGGAAGTCCTGATACTGTGGCTTGGGCTTCCAGGCATATTTGGGTCCAAGGGTGATAAACTACAAAAATTTTGTGAGCCCGGGCCAAAAAAGACTTTCACCATATCATCTTAGATTGGAGGCCCTGAGTTGAGTTCTCAAGCAGATCTTCAATGAGCTGACAGGGTGACAGGCAGGTTTTGAAAAGAATCTTATGTTTCTGAAACATTGCTTCATCAGGTACTTTTCATATGTGAAAGTGCAGAACTCCATTTTTCTGGCCTGCAGATAAACACAAGGTTTAATTCAGCTGGCTTCCCAGGCAGTACTATTCCCCACTAACAAAACTCTTGCCCTTCAATCCCTTATCTTCTTCATGAAGGTCTCTTACATCAGAAAATGGAGAGTATGTAAAATAACCCTTTCAGTGACCTGCTGTATGACAGAGAGAGCAGTGATGCCTGGTTTGCTGGTACTAGCAGTGATTTATTTCAAACTGAGCACCTATCACAACTGAAGCATGTTAATCTGCTCATTGCCAGTCAAGCTGGGATGGTAGGTGTTCTTAGACAAAATGTTTAGGAAGAATTGTTGACTCATGGCAATCTTTAGTCATTCTCTGAAATGACACTATTAATGTGTATGGTCTCAGCAGAGTACTTGTTTCTCCAATCTATTATCTTGTTTTTACATTCAGTAACATCTTCCTTGGCATAGGGGGAGGATAATGGATTCATATTTGAGTAGTCTATTTGATACTGCATTTCTCTAAATCACCAAAACCTGTCATTTTCTAGTGTTCAGGATTTGCATTGGAAGATTAAATCTGGTTTCTTTTTGATAGCAGTGGAAGGTTTTTGGTGCTATAGATGAAGATTTAAGACTGGTCTGCAGGTGGTCTACCCTACACATAGATTAATTTGATCTTTTCTTACATGATTAGAAAAGGCAATGGCAGTCTTAAATCTGCATCTACTCTGTTTTCAACATTGTGAAGTTACTTAGGACCAAGGAGAACACTATCTCATTGTCAGGTAATACAGGGATCTACAAGATATCCAAAAATATTTTCTAGGAAACAGCCATTGGCAATGTCTATGACACCTGTAGGCCTCTGAATCCAAGTTAAACAGCTCTTTATGAGGATCAAATCACAGGTCATGTTATTGTTATTAATACCACTTACAATTATACCATAAATAATTTATACAGGAGATGATTGCATCTACTCTCAGTTCTACATGGAAGAACATAACAATCTTTGTTCTGAAATCACAATCAGAGACAAAATATCTTAAATTCCAGCAGTTTGCAAGCAAGACACTCCATACTGCTCTACGCCCTCCTCTAAATTTTTCAGCAACTCTTTATTTAATCAAGACATTTCCAATGAATGCTTTCAGCATGCAGCAGTTTAGACATTTTCTTTCTGCAGTAAATGAACACTGGGGTACTGCTGCTTGTTGATCCCAGGTGTTACTCCAATATGATTTATATCGTAAAATATGAGAGATGCTTATGAAAGTGAAGTCCAGTGGTTTTGATTCCTCTAAGTTTTTGCGTATGATTTTTCTTTGAATTCAACTTGTAACTACAGTTTCATCTCCTAACTCTCTCTATAAATGTATAGCAACAAAACATTTCTGGTTTAAATGGATTTGCAGCCAAGGATGGAACCCAGCACTTAGACATAGTGATGAATTATATGGAATTACAGATAACAAGAGAAGCGTGTTGGAGCAGTTGTGACCATTTTGGTAAGCAATGGCCTTTACGTAGTAGTTGGGCTCTTCTGAGATTTCTGTAGGAATTATGGCAGGGAAATATTTAAATATTTAAGTGGAAATACAGTAGTTTTCACAGTTTTTACAGAAATTGATAGAGTCTTAGCAGCAGATTGGAAAAGTGGTGAAGCTTTAGTTCCAAAAATTAGATCTTTCTCCAGATTTGAACAGACAGTTGTCCAAAACTATTCCAACAGTAAATGTACTTCTGATTATTCAGCTTCTATATTTTAGCAATCTCATTTTGGAAATTTTTTAGCACACTTCGTAGTGGGCCATTTTGTGCATGTTCATCAATTAATGACTTTTTTTACCTTCAGTAGAATTGCATTATTTATTCTTTAAAATATCTTCCAGAGGTAAAAGTCTGTATGAAAGAATAAGTGCTGTACTTTCTAAGTACCAGGGCAAATAGTAGCACCCGTAGCTGAAAAGCACAACCAGATTTAAAAATAATATTGTGTAATTCACTATGTGGTCAAGAAAAACAAAGAAAAGAACAAAAGATGCAGTTCACTAGGGGCAAGTGGAAGGTACTTTATTTGAAGTAGAAATAATCAGTTACACTAGCACATGATGAGGAACAGCTGCTTAAATAGGAGTTCTGCAAAAAATTATCTGGGGGCTACTGAAATTGAGCCAACAATGTCATGTTGTTGCAGGTAAAACAAACATTGTGGTGCATAAGCAGAAAGGTAATAATTTAAAGCTTGTGAAATAGTTTTTTTTCCATTCTGTTCAGTACTGGTAAGGTCGTAGCTGAGTCCAGTGAGGAACAGTGACTCTCTGGGGAATAAGTACAGAGTACAGTCCCCTTATGGGACTGCACAACCCCATCCCAAGTCATCAGGCAGTTCTATGGGGACAGAGATGAGCTGAGGCTGAAACATCAGCCTGCAGAGCTATGGAAGGGACTAATGGCCCTGGGATGGGCTGGGATGGGGTCCTGGACCATGTGCAGGGGTTGAGCAGGCCCTGAGAGAAGAACATCAGGGCCAGTAAAAAGGTGTTTATGCCCTCAGGGGCTAAGCACCAATTTTAGGAAGTGCCTATCAAGAAATACTGGATCTTCCAGAAACAGTTTAAAAAAGCATGATTTGAGATGGAGGGAATGCAACTATCATGAAAGTTTGAAACATTTGTTCGGCTGTGTTCAGGTGCTGCTTTCAAATGTCATCTCCTAACAATGTTAAAGAACAGTACTATAAGAATAGTAAAGAAGTAGTGCAGCTCAAAGTTGTTAGAAAGCAAGTATTAATGTTTTATAACTGTAGAGGATATTGCTATTTAGGTATTTCTGACTGATACATATTTCACTAAAGAAAGAAGGCATTCAAACTGCATTAGTGACTTTCTGAAGAGTGTGGTGGATATTACTTAGTTGTGATGACACTTGTCATCACCATATGTAAACGTTATTTATAATGTGTTCTTGACTCATATTCACATTTGCATTTCAGAACTTCATTTGTTCTATGTTAATTTGAATTTTACATATAGCACTATGGGAGGAGGAGAAGTTAAGAGTTTCCTTTTCAAGAAACATCAGCCGCTAGCAGATCAATTTTAACAATTTCTGCAGCACACAGAGGAATTATTTTTTTATCCTTGATGAGCTCTTAACCATTGAAATGTGTCTATTCATCTTTCTTTATTTCAATAGCTCAGAATCATAGATGCTTGTACATTTTCTCTCATGCTTTGTATTTTTGCAGACCTCACTATTTGATATGAACTGAACATACAAGGCCATGTTCTTATCCTATCGAGAATCTCTTGACTCAGCAAAGAGAGAAGCTGGCAGAAGTTCAACCATTTCTCTCCAGTTCTGTTTGGAATAGGGCCAGACCAAACATAGTCACTCATCCCTGCCTGGAAGGAGTCTAATAGGCAGCAGGCAGGATTCAACATTCAGGGTGCAGTGTGTGTCTCAATGTATTTTATTTCTTACAGTGTAGCAGAATGAATGACCATTCAGCCAGACCTCTCTTTACTGCCTCTCATTTGCTGTAATGGCTCCTCAGGAACAGCACAACAAAGGCTGGTGAATGGCAATTGTTGTGAACTCGTTTGTTTCCAGGTCAGCTCCACTGACACCTGTTCTGATCTTCTCAGTACAGAAAAGCTTGTAAGAAACTTACTTTGCAGAAAGCTCCTGGGAAGCACTATTTTCACCCAAAAAGTCCATTTATTCCACCTTACCAGCTTGTCTCGCAGTTTATTTTTATCTAGCCATAGGGTATCATTGCTATGCTGAACTCTAGGCGCCTGAAAATACAAGTTCTTGACATTGATATCATTGAATGGTTACTGCCATTACAAACACTCAATGCTTTGAAACTCATTTATTTGAACACTGCGGAATGGGTCGCCCATGAAGGCAGTGCCTATAACCAAACAAAAGGTCACTTCAAAGATAGAAGAGCTTCTGCTGCCTGTTTGCAAATGAAGAAACAGTTAATTTTCCCATCTATTCTAGAGTGTGAAATCAGCAAATGCCTGTGACTTGTACATCTGTGTTTCTGCCTGGCTTCTTGCTGTACACTAGCAGAGGAGAGACACTCAGAATGAGCCACTAGGGTAATTCTTAATCTAGGATAGAACTTCCATTTCACCTTCCCCTTCTCAATGTAGAATGACATTTCCCACAGAAGTATATCAAGGAGTTCCATTCCCAGTAACTTCTACTTCACTCCAGAACCATGTGGTGGATGTTAATTACCTCAGTCATGGCTTTTCAGGAACTGATGGCGTGGTGGGACCAAAGCACACAGGGAAATTCTCACTCCAAGCATCTCCTGAGTCATGCAATGATTCTAGGGTGAGACCAGAAAAAGAGAGAAACACAACAGCAGTGATAGGACCTAGGAAGATGGAGGCACTGCAGGATTCGGAAGATCTTTGTCTCTTTGGAGGAGCCACTGTTAAGAGCTTCACAAGAGAAGGAGATCAGAAGTATGTGCTTGTGTCATGTTACATAGGGTAACAAAAAAAGCCCAAAGGAAAAAATTCAGAATCTACTGTCCTTTTTCTGGGAGAGGAATTTGAGGAAGATATGGTTCAAACCACTGAAAGAAATAGATCATAAATGAGGAAATATAAGAGAAATATATGACAAGTATGGCCTAAGGCAGGAACCAGAGATAGCACCAAAGAACAGAGCTGGTATTTTACTGGATGCCAGTCATAGCAGCCAGGTATGTTTGACCACAGGTTTGTTTTTTTTCCCATCAAGAAAAGGTTTGTTGGAATTTCTTGTCAAAATGAGACAAGCTTTCAAAGATATTTCTAGCAAGGACCTAGTGGTTTGGTTTCTCATCTGAAATAAGGGAAATTAATCTCCTAACTCCTATTTTATCTGATGCAGATATCTAAAGCTATATCTTCAGATGTGCTGTGGACCCCTCATCACACAAGTTCTGGGACCCACTGAGTGTGGAAACAATTATTAAAAGCATTTATACAAATATCTGCTCAAAAAGAAGCATAAAACAGACCCACACAGAGTGACTCCACTCTTTCCCAACTACCTGTGACAGTGCCTCACAGTGAAGTAGTAAGTACCAGGAGCTGTAGGTGAAGCTCTTGATTCACGTCACAAAGATAGTCAGGATTACCAAGATGATTTTGATAATGTCGTATTGGAAATCACTTCCTTTTCTGAGTCCTTTGGATGTAGGAAAACCTGCTGGGCGCCCTCACAAATTTTCCATTTATATTTGAGTAGCTGCCTCAGAAAAACAGAATGACCTTTATGTTTTTTCTCCCTAAAAGTAGAGTGCAGCCAGAGGAATGCTGGATAGGCTGCAGGTAGATGCATTTATATGGTTCATGCCATTAAACTTAGTAAAAACAACAGGGATTATATATGCCTACAACGTCTTTCCTAAAATATCACTTTGACATCAGAAGTGTTTGCTGTGCCCAAAAAATTGTAAAGGCTGGAGTTGTACTGTACTAGGCCTTTGATTTCACTGCAGTGACAAGGGTGAAATGCAAATGCACAATTCTAATGCAGAATAATAATAACTTTAGTTGGATGAGCAGTAAATGTGTAGAATTATCTAGGCTGAAAATAGGTGGATTCAGCAGAGCTGTGGAATTCTAAAAACATCAGAGGCAGAGAGTCAAGTCAGCAGATTAGAAAAAGAAAATATAATTAGCTATGTCACAGTTAAATTATCCCATTTATTTGAGGAGAGCTGGTTCTTAGATCTGAACTGCCAAGGCAGAGGACACACTCAAGAGACCCTTTAGCTGAATAAGACATGAATCTACATAGCTCCTCCATAACTTTAGGATTTGAAGGTGAAAGCTGCCCTTAAGTACTGGGAAGCGGGCTGTGAGGATTAACTGAGTGTCCAGGGAGAACAGAGTGGTTTTTTGCATTTGTGCCTCATATTTTTAAGGAAGAAGTGGTGAAGTTTGTCTATTCACAGAAATGAAACTGCCAACAGGGTGAGTCCTCTCTGTGTTAAGAGGAGGCATTAGAAGAGTAATGCTGGGGCACAGAATTAAGGGGAGAAGTGTCTGGGGGAAGAAGTGTTGCACAAAGAATTGAGGAAAGAATATATTTTGACTGAATGCTCCATGATATATATATATATATATATATATATGATATATATATATATATCCTGGAGAAATTTGTTCTAAGGAATGTTTTCTTGCTCTTCTTTCTCCTGAGGTCTGTTAGAGGTTCTTGGAGCTGTGTCTGGGAATGGGTTGTTTGGTTAGAAAAATCCTTTACTTGACTCTTCCTCTTTCCATATCTTGCTCATGGCAGCTGATGACATGCTGGCATGTCATCCACCATGGTGGAAACCTCATCAGGGACTTCGTACACACAGTTTCCAACTCCATTTGCAATGCTAGAACAATTTAAGGAATTGGACTCTATGATATTTGTAGGTACCTTCCAATCGAGGATATTCTGTGATCTTTGACATCTACCCCAATCAGGCCACCTAGTGGGCAGAGGAACCCAGATGAAATCAGGAGCAGTTCAGCACAAAGTTCACTACAGTACAAAATTAAAGATACCACAATAATTGAACTGTGACAGAAATACTAGCTCAGTTCAGACTACCCAAATATTTCCCTGCAGCTGCTTTTGAAAGTTTCTCTTCCTTAGTCAGTAATGATGTGCAGCCTGAGTTCACAGTGACAAACACTGTTATCAGTCTCCATGTCTAAATTTGGAAACAGTCCTATAAACACATCTAAGAGTGAACCTCAAACTGGGAGAGCGGTGGGCTAAATATGTCTCCAGGCTTTTACCAACTTTGCAGGGCCTTTAACAGGTCTGTTTTGACTGAGATCTAGGGACATTTCTGGCTCTGTTGTGCTCAAAAAGTCATCCATGCCCTTTATTTCCTTTATTTGAATAAAAGAGTTTCTGTTTCCAGTTGCCAAATACAAATTCAATCCCAAACGCATCCTCTTGAAGACAATGAATCTTAGCATGAATTGTTCTATAGTTTCATTCTTGACTACCTGTCAGATTATGAAGTCAGAAATAAGATTAAAGAGAAAGTTTTCCTATTAAATAACTTCTTACTTATCTCTGCTTATTCCTGATTAGCTTGTTCCATTTTGCCTGGTTTTTAGTGACTCAAATGAAGTGCTGCATACCATGGGCATCTTTCTCTTCAGCTAACAGATATTACCATGAGACTATTTCTTAGAGGCCAATCTACAAGTATTTTTCTCTGTGTCAGTCTATACCTTCTCTTTCTCTTCCTCCACTGTAAAAATAGCTTTTCTCCTTCCATCTTCAGAATAACAGATATTCTTGTCTCCTGTGTATTTACCAATCTTTGATCAAATAATACAAAACCTCTTCCATTTCATTGTTTGTTTGTTTGGTTTTTTAATAAAGTAAAAACCCTCGTCTTTTTGTTTCTTTACCTTGCTTCAGTAGGCATAATTCCCTGGCTTTGAGCCCCACATATTCTCCAAGATCTTAATACCATGTTGAGTAGCAAATTCCTTGAGCACTAGAATACACAAGATAGATTTAATTATATCCCTGACAGGGCTACCAAAAAGATCTTCCCATTTAGAGACCTTCTCTGCCTTTTAAAGAGTCTCCTCAGTAAGCAGCAGAGCAGATGGAAGGAATTTCAATTTTGGGAAAAGAAGAGCTTATGTATTAAATTTATAATTCTCTTGCCTCCAAACCAGAGATTTCTGGAGATAGCTATTTCTCTAATATAATTGCCAAGCATAAGAATGAAAGCTGGAAACATCTGATTAGAATATATAATGTTTTGAACTGTAGGTTGCCTCTCAGGCACATGGACAGCATCGAGAAAGAGACATCAATAATTGAATGAAGTATTTTATCAAAGATTTAGTATATTTTTATCTCATTATTGAGGATGTATTTTTTATGTTTCTGATTAAAGTACATCACAATAGGTCCAGAAGTAATAGACCAGGACAGATCACTTCTTCAGGACAACTCCATGAACTCCTGTAACTTAGGCAATGTGCATTTGCAAAATGTAAAGTTTTACTAGCCCATGAAGGTGTCCAGTTTCAGATGTCTTTTTTTTTGTTTAGCATATACTTTAAAATTTGTATGTCCCTGAGGATGGCAGGAAGCCTATCACTGTGTTAATCATTAGTCTATACTTCAGTACTCTCTGGATCCTGCGATGTAGGGAATTTTTCATGCTGTTATTGTCTACTTTAAGATTTAACAAATGCTAGAACTATGTATGTTATTTATTTTCCTTCCCTGGGGGAAGTGGTTCCTTGATTTTGTAAATCTCAACTCATGTAAGTCAGGAAAATTGATGATGGCTCCTCACAATTGTGTCTGTTAACAACAACTTAATTTTACATGTCAACTCCAGCCAGGTAGTTTTCTAAAACCTTCCATATTGGAATATTTAGGTTAATCTTGACATGCAGTTGTGTTATGGAAAAGTTTTTCCTCCCCTCACGTTGTGCAAACAGCAGAATAACACATACCAGCGCTGAGTAGTTGTAAAGATACGCTGGCCCACAGGTGCTAAATCATTTTAGATACCATAGAGGATGTGCCTGAAAAATTCAACATGGATATGAAAGCTTTCCAGGCTGTTATGACAGTCTTGTCTTTTTTTCAGTCTGTCATGCTCAGCTCTGGAAGTCTCTGTTTCATAACAATTTTTTCAGATAATTCATGCTCCTCCTTACACCACATGTTAAAACCAACCACAGAACTCAGAGCAGGACAGTAATTTTATAGGAATATGGCAGTAGGTGGGAGAGAAGACCATGTTTATCCTGAAAACTCTTTGATCCAATCCTCTCCATTCCTCCTCACTTATGTGTTCCACCCTCATTCTTGTTTCCATGCTATAGTCTTAATCCTCATTTTCAGAAACAGCTTGCATTACATTGGCAGCACTTTCTTGACTACGGAAACTGGGATGCTGACAGATAAACTTGTCCAGAAAGGAGAGTAGTGCACTGTAATCATCATGAGTCACTACAGCAGATTTTTAAAACCAAAGGAACTGTTTTGATTTGTGCTCCATTTTCAGTAAAAACCAGAATGTTTTGCAGAAATCAGACACTAGAAAAAATTATTTCCTTGGTAGTCCAAATTTACTTCTGCTAAATTGTTCTGATGTAAATTTCTCCGCTAGAATAATAGAATAGAATAATCCTGTTTAGGACATGATTCTTTGAAAATTTTAATATCAGGAAAAGGTAAAGATAGGATTAAAAACCACAGTCTAATCCATGGTAGCATTATTCCAAAGTTAAACATTTTTAAAAAAATACAAATCTTTCAATTGGTCTTCCCTTGATGAAAGTTTTTGTAAAGCATGACTAGTTTTGGGCTTTCTTTGTTAAAGCTCATTTGAGACATAGGGAAAAAGAATGAAGTCCTGATAAGAATTATAAAGGAAGCCATAAGATGCTCTTTTGAGCAATTAGTTGTATTAGTGTAGCCTGTAATCTTACAATCTCTTCCTCATAAACCTTGAACGATGACTATGTATGGAAAAAAAAAAAAAAAAAAAAAGTCACTTGTAATAATAAATTGGAAACATACAATGAAAGTGGAGCAAGGCTGGAAAATGTCAAAAAGCCATTTTAAATAGTTTAGAGCTCTGGAAGAGAGGTAAAAATTGATCACAGACTTCGGGGCTTGTGTTTGATGAAGCTCTTGTCCCAGCTCGTTATGTTTGATGCCACATGTTCAGTGTATGCAGGTGCATATAAACAAACTGCATTTGCACTAGATAGTCTGTGAGCTATACACTGGCAAAGCCAACAAGGTTTCTTCCAAATGACTCTCAAAGGGCAGGCAAAACTCTTTGTAATTTGTGCCATTGAACATCTAATAGGATATAGAAGAAGCTGTCATCCAGATTTTAGATCATTAATTTTAATGGTTTCTTCAGCTAAGATCCTGCAGAAGATAAAAATAAGTCTAAAAGAACCACAGAACTGCTGGCACCAAAGCTGGCAGCTCAGATCCACCTGCACAGCCAATGTCTGTGGCAAAGCATAAAGCCTTTGAACTATTAGCATAAAAATGAGCTAAACTGGGGGTGGGGAGTTAGTGCTTTTCCATTATTTCTCCAGCCTTCACTCTTACCTATTTGTAGCAGAATGGGTGGAGGGTCTCCCCATTATTCTTAGATAAGGACAGTAAAGCTTATTAGGTTTGTACATGTCAGTTTCTCTTTTTTACAGGCTTTCTATTATTAAAATCTCCAATTATAGAACGAAAATATTGTCAGGTTCCTGCTCACATTTTACCAGTCAAAAGCATATGTCAGGTTGCATCATTAGTGTCTTAAAGCAGTCTGGAAGCTGGAAACATTGCAATAGATGTTGTGACTTTTCTCTCAGAGGAGCTTTAAAGGGAGATTTAATTCCCCATAGGTGAAGTGTTACTCGAGGCTGCAAAAGTCAATGAACAAATGAGTCATAGAATATTCTCAGTTGGAAGGGACCCACATGAACCATTGAGTCCGGCTCCTGGCTCTACACTGGACACCCTAATAATCCCATCATGTGCCTGAGAGTACGGCCGAAGTGCCCCTTGAACTCTAGCAGGCTTGATGCTGTGACCACTTCCCTGGAGAGCCTCTTCCAGTGCCCAACCATCCTCTAGGTGAAGAATTTTTTCCTAATATCCAACCTAAACCTTCTCTGACACAACTTCAGGACACTTCCATGGGCCTTGTCACTGGTCAACACAGACAAGAGGCCGGTTCCTGCCCCTCCTCTTCCCCTCATGAGGAAGCTGTAAACCATGATGAAGTCTCCCCTCAAGTCTCTTCTCCAAGCCGAACAATCCAAGTGATCTCTGCTGCTCCTCATAAGGCTTCCCCTAGCACCTTCCCCGTTTTTGTAGCCCTCCTTTGGATTCTCTCTAATAGCTTTATATCTTTCTTATATTGTGAGTTATCCTTGTTCATGAGATTTCCTCCTGCCTCCATAGGAGTAATGAACCTGCCTCTTTACAATCTTTCAGATGACTTCTAGCTGTCTAGCTGTCTTGAAGACAAAAACTCTTCCATATGGCATTCTAATTGCACAATAAAAGTGATTTGAAAATAATTACTTTGTTTTCAAAATACTGTAATTATTTCAGCCCAGAGCTCGGTTTTGGAATAATACCTTATAAAAGATGATGGAGCTATCTGGTTCATTTCTAGCTATTGTTTATATCCTTCAATTTATCCACTTGGTATTGTTTATAATGCTATAAGGAACAAAGACAAAGGGTTGTTGGTAAGAGAAGTCAGAAATGAAACAGGGGCAGAGAAAAAAATATCTTCAAAGAAAATATCAGAAGATCTTGAAAGAACAAAGCAGACTTAGATGCCTATTTATCCATCTGCAGATGAGTGCCCAGACATGTTGGGCTTTTTTATAATATTGGGGATCTAAGATAAAAAAAAAAATGGAACTCTTACAAACCATTTCTGTATACATTTTGTGAGGAAGCAGGAGCTGGCATAGAGGAGTAAGTGAGGCAGCAAAATAGCTATTTGAGGAAGATATTTCACAGTGAGACCAAGAGAGGCAGAAAAGGACGAGGAAGCTCCAGGCTGTTTGAGTCAACCAGGAGCATCCAAAACTTTTGAGAAGACTGTGAAGTTTAGTTAGACTTGATGCTTTGCTCTTAGATTAACTCTCTCCTCTGGCATCAGTTTGACTAAATAAGCAATCCTTGATTTGACAAAGCTCACCTTCCTCAGCAGCCGGTCAAAAGCTTCTCAAAGGAGTTTCTTGGAGCTGTATGTGTGGCTGAGGGAGCAAGACCAAGTTACCAAGCAGCTGTACCTTGACTTAAATGAAAGAAAGAGTGCTGAATGCATAACATAAGTGTTTATAATGGATTTAAGGGATGCAATGCAGAGTATGGTTTATATCATTATGGAGATTTTTATTTTGGGATAGCTTTTGTGCAAGAGTCATTCCAAAAAGAGCTTACACCTTTTAGATCCAGTCACAAGATAGTCTAAAGTAAGCAATTCTGCTGCTGAAATGCATAGTCACACAGCTCTTGGGATTACTTTAATGATCCAGGTGTGACTCCACAGTAGCAACTGTACTGATGCATCTTTCACCCGTAGGTCAGTTTGTGGTGATGTCTCTGCATTTCTACTGTCACTGATTAGATCCAAGCTATGCTTTAATAACACTTTGGAGGCATGATCTCATGGATTCAATTATCCTGGTGTGATGTGAATTGTTAGAGTTATTTTGTTGTTAATTAATTGGTTGTTCCACATTAAAAATTTCCCCCTCAAGTCATCTGCATTACAGATTAATGTGAGCTTCTCCACGGACTTCGTGTCTCACCAGCAATCTAAATGGCATTGATGTGCTGGGTTGATAGTTAGTTATTCTCTGTAGTGCAGGAGGGAAAGATTTCAATAGCATTTCAGCTGTGTTTGGTTGTCTGTTGGAAATACTACCCCAGAAATATGAAACGAAATCCATGTGCCATAAAGAGAATAAGCGGGAAAATGCAGATAATTTGGCTATATTTGAAGAATACATGTGAGCCCATAGGGTTAGACAGATGATGAGAAGCAATGAAATGATAGCCTTTTAAAAACATGGATAAGCGTCTGGGAAGCCACCTCCTGGGAACTTCTAAATGCTTGACCTCGCTAAGAAACTGACCATATTAATAGTTTTCCAATGTAAACTTGGGGAAGTTTATTCACAAACATCATTGTAATTTCCATGGACAACTAATCATTACTATTACAATCGTGCCTAGCTGCAGCTGCCTGCAGCTAAAAATGGAATGCTGAATATTCCACCCCGTACGCCCCCCACCATTTGTTTTGGTAATTAAGATTCTGATAATTGGAGCATTATTGTGAGAGTGAGAAGTATGAAAGCTTTGAAAAGTTCAGTTTGTGACCAAGTTTCTAATCTGAAAAATTTGCTGTGGGCCTACTGATAAACAGGATTATTCCCCAAGTCATCCACTACTCTCGTTCTTCTTTTGACAGTTCTCCTAGGATCCCAGAGTGCTGATACATATGGCTATTTCCCTTATCAAGCAGCACCTAAGGCCTTCTCTCTGTACCCCATTTACTTGATTTCTCTAATCAGCCTCTCCTCATGAACCTTACTGTTTTTCTGATTATTGAGAACTCTTTGTTCTTTAGTTGGGATATAAGGAACATGAGAACAGAAAAAAAAAAAAAAAGACCATGAGTGTAGTTAACCACTGGAAGAAGGGTTCAAAAAGATAGTGGAAGCTCCATCCTTGGAGGTATTCAGACCTTGACTGAACCCTGAATCAGCCTCTGAGCTGCCTCACTCAAGTTTGAAGCTAGCTTTGATTTGAGCAGGGAGTGTGGCTAGACATTTCCAGGAGTTCTTTCTAACCTAAAATTTTCCATGATTGTGTTCTTATCCTAGGATTTTTTTTTCCATTTAGTACTGAAATTCAGAAAGGGTCATTCAATCACTTATCTGTTGTAGAGTTTTGGCTATGGAAGCTAGGAAGTCCTGAACATAATGCCTAAAAGAAAAACTTTCCCAACAAGGATAAAGAATTGGTCTTTAAGGGAAGCTTCCAGGTCCAAAATGTACACAGATGTGCTCCCACCATAGTATCAGTACCCCTTTTTCAATATTAA
The DNA here is from genome assembly GCA_013399895.1 of Serilophus lunatus. Lineage (NCBI taxonomy): Eukaryota > Metazoa > Chordata > Aves > Passeriformes > Eurylaimidae > Serilophus > Serilophus lunatus. The sequence goes on along the minus strand of VXBA01000818.1, from coordinate 73,699 downwards.
TCAATTATCATATCTAGTGGATACATCCAATCTGAAAATCATCTGTCCCTCATCCCGCCCTTCGGGTCTGCCCCTTGGACCTTCTCCAGAGGGTTTTGGGCCTTCTACCTTGCTTTGCCTACCCTATACCTTGTTATTTCCCTCCAGTTTCATCTCCCAAAGAGGACATCCTTGCTAGAATCAATTTTTTCTGAAAAGAACATTAAACAACATTTCACAGCAGTGGGAAAGAGGTTTTCTACCATCTTAAGTGTGAGAATGCATGCAGCTATGCTAAAATCTAGAAATAAAAAATATGTAAGAAATCTTAAGGTGTCAGACTGAGTTCAAGAAGAAATTCAGGCCTCAAACAGCTCTTTGTGCATTTAAATTTTGTCTTTTGAGACCTACATCCCCATACACGTATACAAAATCTTTATAAAGGAAAAGGAAAAATATTGTCAAACCAGATGGAGACAGGTCTTAAACACATGCCACCATGAAGTGTATGTGGCTCTTGAGCATGAACTTAACTAGTGTGCCTCAGCACAGCAAAATTCAACTCCCTGTCTCTGGAAAAGGGAAAGGACTTTTACTTACCTGAGGAGCCATGAAAGGCCAATACTGCGTGAAGTTTTCCACAAGTGGCATTGCAGCCACAGTGAGTCACTCACTCGACTCAGACAAAACTGATTGATAAAAAAAAGGGAGGTTTCTGTGTAAGAGTGGGGATGCCCAGGCACAGAAGCTGTTGTATTCCCTAAGCACGTTTTACAAGACAGTAAAATAACGTTGGAATGAAGGTTACGAAGTCCCTAAATCCATGGGCCAATGCCTGCAGATTCCTGAACTCTACAAATACCTTTCCAATGAGTAAGTACCTCAACCCAACTGAGACTTTCAGAAGAGGATATTCCTTCAGTTTTGCTCCCCACTGAACTGACTGTGGTGCCCATCATGGTCCTCTTCGGCTCCCTTTATATACAAGTAGAATGACCAAGAGTCTGGCACAGAACCGTGGAGGTTCAGCTTGCATTTTCTCCTTCACCTTAAAGTTTTGAAGTTATTTGCCAGTAAGCCTTGCATTCTCTCCATTCTTCCAAAGAGGGATCCCTGGTCCCAAAAAACTCCCAAACAGATGAAGACATAGCTGTGGTATTGTGGCCACAATACACAACTGGGAAAGAGGAAAAGCTTTTTCTGCTCGTAATTCCCCAAAACTACTGTCTCGTTACATAACTTACATTTCAGTAGTAACAACCATTAGGCAAAACACAGAAAAGTCTTACTAGAGTAGTAAGAATACTACGCAGTTCAGAATGCAAATCAAACACATGATTATACTTTGCTTAGTTTGTAGGCTTCTTGAAAGGCATAAATTAAAAGCTATGTGAAGCCTAGAGATGAGACTTTAAGATTCAGCTTCAGTTCTTCCCAAGATTTTTATTAAAAAATGACTTGGAATAAATGAAGATCAGACAAATTAATTTACATACAAAATGAGGTCCACTTGGAACACTCTGATATTTTAGATGCTGATAAGATAGTTCATTACAAAACCAGCAAAAAGCAACATTTACAGAAAAAAAATAGTGTCTTTTGTTATTTCAACTGATACTCTAGGAAAAAAACAAGTTCTAAAGCAAAAAAAGCTTCTACAGAACTGTAGATAGTTATGGCTACAAGAACATTATTCAAAATAGAACAGCAATAATGAACTTTTAATTTTAATAGCCTGAAAATGTCAACTGATAATCTTGGGGAAAAATAAATGAAAGAGCTACAAAACTGGATGTATTTATCAATATCAAAAAAGCAATTTCAATTATTTTTTTTTTTCTTTTAAATGTCAGAGAAACTTGTGCTGTTTCAGAAATTAGAGTAGACTTTCTATGTCTTTTTTTCAAGGGAGGACTTTATTGAGAATTACCGAATAATCTTGAGAGTAAGCACAAACAAACCCAGAAATCTGAGTATGTGTAATGAGTTTAAAGTTAGGGTGTCCTGTTTCTTAGGAAAGGGGGAGGGAAGAATTAAAACCATTTTATTTGTATTTTCTCCCTGATTCCTGGGAATGGGAAGCAGAGGAAGATGGGCTAAGATGATCCCCTCTTCGGGGACCTTGTGCGTGGCAGGCTGGGGGGTGCAGCTGTGGGGGACCATTCTCTCTGCTCCCCCTAAACTCCCGTGCCAGTGGGCACAGGGGCTGTGTTCTTCCTGCCGGGTGCGGGGACCGGCCAGGCAGCTGAGCTCATTCCCAGCGGCGTTGAGTGAGGCGAGGCAGCACGGGTGCTCTGGGCTGGAGCTGGGATGCTAGTCAGGCTGCCCGGCTCACAACTCGCAGGCACTGCCACTGAGAAAGAGAGGCAGGAGAGCCCCAGACAGTGGCAAGACACCGTTCACCGGTGCTGTGTGGGGGCTTGTCTCTGGTGCGGCGGGGCCAGGTGGCTGGTCCCTTTGGTTCCCTGCATAACCGACAGCGGAGAAGCAGCTGGCCAGCAGCGTGAAGCAGGGCGACCAGCCCCCCATCCTTGCGCCACGCGGCTTGCTGGCAGTGGAGCAGAGCAGACGGTGTGGTCCCAGCACTTCTGGGCTGCAGCTGCCCTTGCCGTCCACTGCCCCGCAATGTGCTGGGGCCGCTCGGTGCTATGGGCTTGAGGTGAACCGGGACCAATGGTGTTGCCCCGCCACACGTGAGTGAGGGACAGCCAGCACCCACGCAGTGGGCGTAGTCGGGGCTGCCGGTCCCCGCATTTCTGGGGAGGCATGCGGCGGCAGCTGCGCCCCCAGGGGTGGCTCCTGTGGCCCTGCTTGCCCCAGGGATCCCTCCTGGGGGTCCCTGAGGCAGTGGCGAGTGCTCCTGTGCTGGCTCTGCACTGGCAGTGGGCATGCAGTGATGGTGGCCTCTCCCGTGGCTAGCTGAAGTACGCAGCCCACGACAGCCGCTCCAGCTGGCCCATGGGGGTTGTCACTGACCCCAGGACTGCCCGCGGGTGGCAGTAATGGCAGCCCCTGTGGCCCCGGAGCCCAGGCACATGGCAATTTTGGCAGGAACCACCATCCTGCCTTATGGTAAAATGCCCAACACAGCCATCCAATGAGAGGACAGCCTAGCCGGGAAGAAGACCCCAAGATCTCGTGGGATTGCCAGCATGTAAAAGCTAGAACCCTGGAAGTTTCTGCCCTTTTGCCAGCTCGTCGTGGTGGAGATAACATCACTACTCTCCCTCCCAGTTCCTGTCGGCTTCCCTTCACCTCGCAGCACCACCACAGTTCCGACAGTGGCACCAGAAGACTACCCAGGAACAACACAGTGTGGTATCTTTCCCCTTGGATTCCCAGGGGGAGTGCTTCTCACCGTTTTTTGTCTTTCAGGGGCTCCAAGGGCCGGGAGATACCATCTTCAGGGCAGATTTTCCTTCCTTCCCTCTGCTCCTCAGCCCACCAGTCTGCTTGGAGGAGCAGTTTGTCATTTTGGGTTTTTTTCTTTATTGTTGCGTGATATCGTCGAGTGTTATTTGTTGTATCTGTTTAGTGCCTTTAGAAGGGTCTTATAATTCTATAGAGCTCCAGATTAAGAAACTGTTAGCTGTTGTTGCTTCTATTCAGTCTTTCATCAGTGTTGTGCCCCCTAGTGTTAAAACCACCACAGTATGAGATAGAGATACTGAATGTGGTGTAGGGAAAGAGTTAGGATCTAGATAATTGAGTAGTGCAGCAGGAATTTGCTAACATTTAATCCTTATTTTACATGGGATAATGGGACAAAGTAAAGCCATGATTTTCAAAAACAATGTAATTTTGGATGCATGTGTTTTAAGTGATTCCTAATTAAGATACAGTTTTCAGAGTTAAAGATCTACCTGATGTGAGCGCTTGAGTAACCTTGGAATTTGATATTGCATGTCTAAACTATAGATCATCCATACTGTGGCATCAGATATAACTAAAAAACATCAACAGTTTTTAATATTTGACCCATGACCTTTCTTAGTGTTTTTAAACATCCAGAATGTTCATGGCTAGACTTCCACTGAGTTCATTAGCAGTACTCATTTTGATTTATATTCATACATTCACTTTTTTATGGCATGGAAGCATGACAGTATTTCATTTGTATTTTTATAACAATTCAGAAAAATGATTGCTTTTTATAAATGTGTTCATTGTGAATAAAGTGAATATGCACATACTAAAACCAACAACAATGAAGTAAAAAGACGCATTGATTTTTTGTTTTTGGTGTGTTTTTTTTTTTAACTTACAGCTAGTTTACGTTTTCCATTCTATTGTCAGAATTCCTTGGGACACCTGGTGCTCCTACAATGGGATTGGATTGGTGATCCTATTCCCAAGAGAATAGCCCAAAGCATCCTTCATTATTTTCTTTTCTAATTAGACATTTTATTAAGCATCAACCTCTGTTTTCCAGTGCAGACTTCCAGTTGATTAAAATCAAAAATAATTCTCTAAGTGAGGTTTGTCTGTTTGAGAGCGATTTCCTATGGCCATGCAAGCAGATCTGTTAAACTGTGACCCTTCCTCTTCCCTGACATGTTTATATTGTCAGGGTCACAAAGAGAAACATAAATTGTCCAGTTTGAATAAAAACAATCAGAATATTTAAATCACATGCAGATCACAACCCAGTGGCATGGCAATGGAAACATCTCAAAGTGCTGCCTTCATTTTTCAAAAGAGATGCTGTTATGATAGTGATTTATGGGCAGTTAGATTTTAACAAAAGAGAAGCTTGAAAATATCTGCATCTGGCATTGGTTAGGGGATATCTGCAGGCAGCTGGAGCTAATCCAAACCCTAGTTACATCAATCCTCTTAAAGTACCTCTGTCTAAAATCATCCTTTAGTACTGTGGCTGACTGGTGCAGAACAACACTCGTTCATAAATGTTAACTTTTCTTGTTCTCTAAAGGATGAGTGTGTACAGATAGCTATTGAGAGTTTATTCCCTCTGCTAGGTCCCAGGGGAAGCACTAGTCTTCCCAGGCCAAAATTATGCTGATCTGAAGAGTACAGCAATACACATACTCTGGATCTAGTATCCATTGTTTTTCCATCATTATCTTTATTAGGAAAGTAGCTATGGCCTATGAATGTTTCTTACTGAGTCCAACAAACTCCACTTTCCTTGGCCCAGATTTATTAGAGGTAGTAGGCAATTAACTAGATGATTTAATGTAAGGCAGGAGGAGTTGAGACAGTTTCCCTCAAGGAGAGAGGTGGAATCCATCATATACAAGGTAGATAGACAACACTGCTCTCGTGGAGAAATCTGTCTCTCTTTCCAGAATACATGGGAGGTTCTGACTGACAGCTCCCTGATGTGGGCACTTCTTGCTTATGCCTGCAGTTAAACAGGATGAATTTAGGGCTTTTTTTCCCACTCTTTCTCAAGGGAGTTGAGAAATGTATGGACTCAGTGAAGTTTGATGCTCAGGAAGTCATGGTCCAGTATATTTTAAGTTTTCAAAAATAGTTTGAGTAAGGTGTGCTCAGTAGAGGTATTCACTATTCACTATTTCTGCATCAGACTCAATTTTAAAGTATGCATTTTTAATCTAATAATAATACACAAACTCTGACATCATCCAGTCTGGAAGCAACATCAGTCTAGTCTCAGACAGACTAAGAAAATTGGGTGTTCCTACAAACTGATGATTATTTACTAGATTTTACAATCAACATTGCATAAAATACATACAAAACCTCTAAAAGCTGAGTAAGATTTACATTGACATGACTCTTGCTACAGACACATAACTTCTAGTAAGTCTCTGGATTTGTATTAGAGGCTACTTCCAGCTGACTAACTAGGGTGGACAATGCAGTGGTTTGATACTATTAGAAATGCTTATTCTCTGCGTATTATCAGCAACAGAGAATACCTGAATACCTTCACTGGCCCATAAAGTTTAGTTTAATGCCACAATTCATCTTCAGGCAAATAAATTTCATCTTGCAGTTCAAATGAACAAAAAGGGACATGATTATAATATCACAAAGTTGAATTGAAGCTAGCAATAACATTGATTTTGGTTTACTCTCCTTTGTTTTAGCAGTCATTCTGGTTCCTCTAGTTCAAGTAGCCCATGTGTTTCAGGACCAAAAATTAATGGAGAGGAGAGACATCTGGCTGATAGTCTGATAATAAAATACTGATAATGATACCAGTACAATCACTGCTCATGCTGGAGTCTACAGTTTTATTTTCTATATGGGTAAAGAGTCACTGGACAAGGCTAAGTGCCTTTTCCAATGAGAAGAGTCTGGACTGTCAGACCCCAGAGTTAGCTGCAGGGAGAAAAGAAGATTAAATCTCTTCAATCTCCTGATCCCAAAGTGACATTGGTTTAGAGAAAAAGGCAGGTGGGAGCAGACTTAACTGATACCTGACACTTTGCCTTGGAGGAAAGAAGTGGGGAGTAGGAGTGGAGCAAGTACTGGAGTAGCCTACTACTGTTTTAGTGCTCTGCAGATTTGCTGCACTACAGATCTTGTCCTTCTGCCTGTAGTCCAGGAATCAGGAGACAGACAGTGGGAAAATAAAAGACTGATTTAAGGAGCAAGGTATTTTGAAACAGAAGGAAAAATAATTTATTGGGAGTTTAGTTCTTCTTCTGATCTTGTTAATAGATAGCACTCTTCTATATTCAGAAGTTCTCTTTTATTACAAAAAATAAAAGAGAAATATAATCCTAGGAATTTGGGCTTCAGGAAGTACAAGATTTTTTGAGATTGGAAGAGAAAACTACAGTTGCTAATCTTATGCCCACATTGCAGGTGTGTTACCTGTCCTGTATGAGGAGGAAGACCTGCATTTAGCTACAGTTGCTAAGGCAGATACAAAGCCTATGAACCTGTACTTCTCTGATTTATGAAGGTTAACACCCTGGTTCTTCTGCAGTGAAACCTGGGAATGGAGTCTCTGGTACCCAGTAATCCTCCTATTGAATTTGAAGTCTTCTTGGATTTCAGACCTCGGTTTTTTGCAGTGAGCAATCAAACAGAATATCTCTCTGTAAAGCCCTGCTGACATGGCTCTGGGTTTTTTGAATCCTCCAGATTGAGATCTCCACTCACAGTATCCTTTTGCAATTTTCTGTGGGGCTTTTTGCAAATCTCTTTCTCTAATAATAAGACCAGATTAAAACTCCAAGCAACAACTCTGGATATTGTGAAAGTATTGGTACAAAGACAAGGTTTTATTCTATTACTAGAATAGACATTTTTAGAGGGGGTCCAGCACTACCTGTACTTTCTAAACATGTTGTATGTGGAGATCGCTTCCATTTCCTATCAGTATCAAATCTGGTATTGTCCTTGTTTTATCTCTTTAGAGTTTGGGAAAAAAATTCTTATCCTCAAAGTCTTCCTTTCTCTCTCTTCCACGTAGGATCTTCTTTGTGCCAGAACTTTTCTCATGCTTGAAACAAACTCTCCATTCCTCTGGCTGACACTTTGCTTTAAACTTCCCTGACAGTTGCTTTACATTTAGCTTTTTTACGCTATTTTCTTTCAGTAGATTATTTGCTGCCAGAAGGACCAGCATTCTGGGCAATCCATTAAAATAACAAAACTGAAGAAAACAAAAACAAATGCATAATTTTCAAATAGCTGAACTTTCATTCCAGTTTCATTCTGTGTCCCCATCTGTTAATTGAAGAGGAGAGACCTCTGACAGAACAAGGATTCCTGTAGGTACAGCTGCTTCCACAGCCCTAACCTCAGGAGGTCAGTAAAGGACACATCCCAAAAAATGAACTGTCTATTGCAAAGAGCTGATGAAACATCTCTTTTCTAGGGACCTCACTTCCCCTAGGCATGATTCTTTACTGTTGAGTGCAGTGAAATAAGGGTCAGATTGTTTGGCATTTTTCCAGATGACCACTTGTCTCCCTCAAAGCACACCCCACACAAAGGACTGAGGCAGGTGGGAGCTTTTTCCCAAGTATGTTCCTTTCCCTGGACAACTATAGAAAAAAACCCCACAAAACTCCAAAACAAACAAACAAAAATAGAGAAAGAAAAGAAGAAAGGAAAGGAAAGGAAAGGAAAGGAAAGGAAAGGAAAGGAAAGGAAAGGAAAGGAAAGGAAAGGAAAGGAAAGAAAGAAGAAAGAGAAAGAAAGAGAAAGAAAGAAAGAAAGAAAGAAAGAAAGAAAGAAAGAAAGAAAGAAAGAAAGAAAGAAAGAAAGAAAGAAAGAAAAAGAAAGATTATAAAAATATGCAAGAGATTCCATTCTTGATTCACTCATCAAGTCAAAAAAATAATAATCATTAAAAAGATTATCTGGATACATTTTATTTCCTCCCAGATAAAGATAGGTCCGTTATGTCTTGAAATGTCATTGTCAAATGCAAAATATCAAATGCTATGAAAAATATCCAGACCCAGAAGGAATAACAGTTTAATTTTTGTTTTCATCAATTTCCTTAGTTAATGTTAGTTGGCAGAATTTATGTTAAATTTGTAAATAATTCAATAATTTACACTGAGGCCTGCTCTTTGGGGTTTTGTGGGGGTTTTCTGATTTTTTTTGTTTGGTAGGTTTTGGGGTTTTTTTGTTTGGTATGTTTTGTTTTTTTGGTTCATTGGTTGGTCTTGGTTTAGGGGTTTTTTTGTTTATTTGTGTTGGTTTGGGTTGGGTTTGGGGGGGATTTTTTCCCTAAATAAAATACTCAGCTACACCCTTTTGACGGTATCTGAAAAGAAGGAATATGACTTTCACCTCTATCATAAAGTCAAAGTGCTGATGGTTTTGCTGACCTGCCACAGCCCAGGAAAACTGGAAACTTGTACTTCATTGCTTTAGAGATGTATCAAATGAAGCATTTTACATAGAAGCACCTGGGTCACCTTTCAAACAACAGTGGAGGCTGGGCAGCCACTCAAGTTTTAACTGAGTTTATCAGCTGTGCAGGTCCCAGGTTAAGCTGGCTTCCCTCTTCTTGCTGCTACAGGGCTAACAATCTTCTGTTTTTAAAACCACCTTGAATGCTCCATGAGCAACTTCGTGCTTTCAGTACATGACTGACATCCTTGCAAAGAGCTTCTGGCCAAAGTCGACACCTTTCTGTGTGCAGCAAAGGCCACACTCATCTATCGTGCACTGTTCTACTCAAGGACTAATTCTGGTTTCAGAACGTTTTATCATTCTTTGATTTCATTCTTGATTGCAAAGCATACTTACATGAGGCCAGATCTTGGTGTCTGTAGTGTTTATCTGCGTTCCTGAAGGCCTAATTTCTTGTTAGTTACCTCCTAATTGATTTCTGCGGGACAGTAATTAGGAAGTTTCAGACCTCAGATAATGTCTCCAGGGGGGATGTATGCTGGAAAGCCTGAGTAACATCCGGCATTCATGTAAAATCCTTTCTGAATAAGCGGGCATTAGGTTAAGGCCAGACTGGATAAGGTGCAGTTTGGGGGGCTGGGGTGAGGTGAAAGAGTTTTTACTGATCATGTGAGCTAAATGACAGCTCCAGGAACAATACAGACCCTTCATTGACACCCGTCTGTGTGGACAACTGCCTTCAAAATCTCTTTCTAACTATTTTTTTAACACTACCTGTACCACTGAGCATGTTTACCTGTGGCCCTTGTCCAAGGCAAAACCCCAAATAATATCCCTTGTTCCCCATGGAGTTTCGGGATTTCTATGTTGAGTTACCAAGCCAAGAGGGAAAAAAGACTGCCATTGACATCAGTACAAGGTGAGATGCCATTTCAGTCACTGAGACACCTCAAATTTCCTGTCCTCTGCAAACGGAGGAGCTCCAGGCTGTAGTAAAGGACCATGCAGCTACGGCAGGCATCAATGTTTACAGGGAGCTCTGCTCTGGTGAGCTGTCCACTTTACTACTACATCCCCATGGCTGGGTTGGTGCCCTGAGGAGTGGAAGTATCGTCCTGTCAGCGTCCCCATTCCCTTCACTCTTCAGGGGAGAGGAATCAGGAGTGAAAGGGGGAACAAGAGGTGGCAGAAAGTGTTTTAATTTTGCCTTTTTCTCACTAGTTGAATCATTTGAAAATGACAATAAACTATATTACTTTTTCCCAGGTCAAGTTTTGCCCGTGAAAGTAGTTGGCAAGTGAATTTCTCTGTATTCCCTTAAACCATAAGCCTTTCCAATTTATTTTGTCCCCTGTCCTGCTGAGGAAAGGGTCTGATGGAGCAGCTAGTGGGTATGTGGCAGCTGGCAAAGGTCCAACCATCACAGTCACAGACCCTATCTTTTAACCTGAAGCTCACTGTGATTTGACACAAGACACCCATTCAATATGAGGTCTTGTTTAGCTCTTAACCAACTATCTATTCTAAATTCAAAATACAGATAGAGTGCATAGACATAATTATGAAAAAAAATATTTTATTAGAACAACTAATAAAACTGGAAGAAGAAAAAAAAAGAACCTAGACAAGTTTGTGGGTATATCAGCCTTTATCCCAGTTGTCTGTGTCTGTAAACTTGTTCTCTTTTTGTAGAGGAATCTATTCCTTGAATGGAGAAAGAAAATAGAGTTCTTCTTGAAAGCCTGTCTCACTGCCTGAGAACATCATCTTGCCTGCTCCTAATGCATTGGAGACAGCTCTGGCAGGTGACCCAGGCCATCTCAATACTGAAGTATTATATCAGGGATCAACTGCTTTTTTGAATTATTTTTTTTCTCAATCACTTCAGAGGAAAGTTAGACAAACTTAAAAATGCTATTTAGCTGTAAGTTCGCTAAAGTTAGGTGTGATGTATCTGTAATGGGTTTAAGGTTTTCCATTTTTCTGGGGGGAGTGTGTGTGTGTGTTTCTTTGTCTGTTTTAATTTAACACATTTTTGTTTTCCTGGGAGTGAAGTAGAGTGAAAACAGTGCGCAAGGACAATCCTGGCACCTGAGGAGCAGCCCCTGCTCCTGCCTCCCTCTCTCATGGGGCTGGGCAGGGACCAGAGCAGCCCCCGCTCCTGCCCATTTCTCTCCCAGGGCTGGGCTGAGTCTGAAGCTCCCCCTACCTGCTCCCTGCCCAGGGTCATGCAGGAACCTGGGCTTCCTCCGCTCACTACCTGCCTGGGAGTGGCTGCAGGGAAGTGGCTGATCCTGGTGGCTGGACAGCGGCGTGGGTGGGCAGCGCATGGGGTGGGGGTTCTCCTTGGTCATGGGGGAGGTTCAAGCTGTGCCAGAGCATGGAGAACCCCCGGGGACATGCAGGGGCTGGCCCCACTGGCCCCAGCAGTCCTGCCAGCAGCTGTGGCAGGCCGGGGGCAGAGCGGCAGTGGCAGGAGCCATGCTTTGCCACCATTGCCCCAGTCCCAGCTCCCCGGCAGCAATGGAGGCGGTGCCGCTGCCCTGCTGGGGCCCCCCCGGCCCCCGCGGCCCCTGGTCCCCCCTCCCAGGGTTCCTGCAGCCCCAGCAGCTATGCCCATAGTGGGGAGTTGTCCCCAGCGGTGCCAGACGGCCCAGCAGCCATGCTGGAGGCTGCGGGGGAGGGAGGCTCCTCCACGCAGGACCATCGTGGCTCGCCTTCCCTCATCTCCCTCGACACAGGCAGCAGCATGGCATCACCAGAGCTCGGGCAGTGCCGGCAGAGGAGCCACACAATGACAGGAGTTGTGGTATCTTCCCCCTTTGGGCTCCCCCTGGGGTTCCTCTCACTGTTCTTTTTCAGCGGCTCCTATCCAAGGGAGCAGGACCATCCACGGGGTGGCCTTCCCTCCTTACCTTGCTCCTTAGCTCACCAGCTAGCTTGGGGTAGCAGTTGGTTATTTTTTATCGCATAATATGGTTGGGTTGTTGTTGTTTGTAATCGGTTTGTGTCTTAGTGGGGTTCCATAGTCTATAGAGCCCCTAGATAAATAAACTGTTTGCAGTTGCCATTTCAATTGAGTCTCTTGTTCCTTAGCTCACCAGCTAGCTTGGGGTAGCAGTTGGTTATTTTTTATCGCATAATATGGTTGGGTTGTTGTTGTTTGTAATCGGTTTGTGTCTTAGTGGGGTTCCATAGTCTATAGAGCCCCTAGATAAATAAACTGTTTGCAGTTGCCATTTCAATTGAGTCTCTTGTTACTGTTATCACCCCCTAGCATCCAAACCAGGACAGTATCCTGTCCTTGGCTCTTGCCTTAATCTGCAAAGATAACAAGGTGGACGTTTTTGCTAGGAGAGAGGGCAAACTCACACCATCTAGCTATTTTAGATACAATGCAGGGGACCAGTACAAGATGCTGCATATAGCACAGGTGCCTACAAGGAGCATTGTCAAAGTTCTAAATTACCTGCCAGCTACATAGAGGGATCTACAGAAATATGGTTATCAGCACTCCTGGAAGAAGTGACCTGCTGCTGTACACAGGTCTGTGTACTGCATATGCTTTTGAAAGGGGACCTTCCTTCAGGACTCTGCAGTCTTACAGTGCCTTAAAGACGTCTGGAAGATTTGCAAAAACTATCCATCCAGCTGAGACATTAAATCTCACAGAAGGTAAAGGGAAAACTCACTTGATTGCTTTAATAGCTCTCCCTTGACACCTCTTTATCTTTAAAGGTCTAGATATCACTGTAAATCTTGTCTGTTAGGCTTACAGCAATACAGGGAGTTAGATGTGATAGTGCTTCACCAGCAGCAAAAATCAAGAGTGCATTTTCATTTTCTCATCCTTCTCTGAATAGCTGTTTGTCTAAACCATTTGAATTTGAAGAGAAAACTGCCATTTACTTTGTCCTTGCTCTAGTTTTAGCACAAAAAGTGCTAAAAGTTGATACCTCCACAGCAAATGGCAACTGGAGCCTTGGTGGCCAAGTAGTTCCAAGGAGACTGAAAGTGTGCCCATTTCCTGCATCGAGTGGCATGGAAGACAGTAAGAGTACTATCAGTCTGCCAGGCTGAATGAGCAGATGCCCATTCACAGATGACAAAACCCACGATAAGTGAGTACATGTGCTGTAGTGCTGTAGTCCATAGCCATTGCTTTGTTCCAAGCCTGTGAATATGCCAAGCCTATCAACAGCACCATCAAGAAGTTAATTCATGGCTACAAACAGTTGCTGAGGCATTCTCCACACCCTGAAGCCCGCTTATTTCTCACAAAAATTAAAGCTCGCTCTGTGCAAAAAGTGAGACTCCCAAGACAGAAGATCTCAGCAAGCAAAAGCTTCTGGTTCAAAGAGCACTTGGCTCCAGAAAAACGCAGGCTTCTTTTTTTTTTTTTTTTTTTTTTTTTTCCTTT
>VXBA01000818.1:13717-60481 GCA_013399895.1 Serilophus lunatus | reverse complement strand
TTTTTTTTTTTTTCCCAGTTCCTGTTATGGGCATCATTTTAACAGCTGCCTGCTCAAAATCAGAACATCATGACAATCCCTAGAGCTAAGCAGCAGGTCATTTTTCAAATGCATAAAATAAGGTTTAGAGTAGGAGGACAAGGGAAGACATGGTCACCTTCAGGATGAGCACAAGCAGTCCATACGACCACCGTAGGAGACACAGGAGGAAGACATATATCCTACCAGTGACTAGTTTAGCTTGGTCTCTGTATATGAATCTCAGGGGTGGGGAGAATAAGATTGTTCCACATTCTCTGCAGCAGCGAGAAATAGAAACTTGCACTTCTTCTCTTACCCACACAGACTTGTACTTTCCCATAGGTTCTTGCCTCGAGGTTCCTCCTCCATAAGGAAACTGCCATGCTGTGTGCTGCAGGTCAGTGCAGCACGAGGGAAGCACTGAGAGAGGCCTGTCGTCTGCCCTCACTGCCAAAAGCACATCCCAGTTTCCCTGCTGCAGACCTGTAGCTGTTTGTGCTGCCACCTCACACTTGACAGCTTTTAGGCATTTTCTATTTTTTGCCATGTGCTCCAGATGTTTCCCTTCCAGCTCCATTGCACCTTTAACCCAGCACTGAGCTAAAGGATAAAAAAGGATTAGCAAGGTCTGCTGGTCATGAGGGCTGCAGTCTGATACCTGTACTTGCTTTTAAAAAGTGCTCAGTGACATTGCCTGTGCATCTCTTTATAACAGCAATTTTCTTAGTCATTTTTCGTCCTCAGTTTAAATAGCTTGGATTAGATATTTTCCTTTTGGTCTGTCTCTTCTGTGTGCCAGCACAGTAGGAAAGTGGAGCCTGTAGGTAGGCCTTTGCTCACATATAAATGTATCTGACAATTTTTCATTAAATTCAGCCACACCTGTGCTTAAAACCCATCAATTAATACCAATCCCTAATTAATTTTTAAATCAAAAAATGGCTTAGGTTCTAAGAGACCTTAAAGATCATCTAGTTCTAGCCCCTCTACTGAGGACAGGGACACTTTCCACTAGATAAGTTTCTCAGAGCTCCATCCAGTATGACCTTGAACTTTCCATGTACTGTGTGTCCACAATTTCCTGGGCAACCTGTTCCAGCGCCTCACCACTCTAACAGTAAAGAATTTCTTTTTAATATCTAATCTAAATCTACTCTCTTTCAGTTTGAAGCCATTCCTCCTTGTCCTGTCACTACGTGCTTTTGTAAATAGTCTCTCTCCTTTCTTGTAGGCTCCCTGCAGGTCATGGAAGGCTGCAATTAGATCACTCCAAAACCTTCTATTTTCTAGGCTGAATAATCCCAATTCTCTCATCCTTTCCTCATAGGGGAGTTGCACCATTCCTCTAATCATCTTGGTGGTCTCCTCTGGACTCAATCTTCATCCTGATGCAGTACCTTCTTAGTGTCCGGTTACTGGTCCTGGGTGAATTTCCTCAGATCCACAGCTGTGAGTTTCATTTGTTTGTACAGTTATTCACTTATTTATGAATAAAAGAAGAGAGGAAATGAGGACCATGTCCTGTCCCCAGTTGACAGAAGTAAATTGAAGTGCAGCTGAAATCTGTTCAGTTAATTGATAAAACAACAGCTGAGGACCAAGCTGGGTGAACCTCTGTGAGTCTTTACTGGAACAGCATTCTTTTGTCCCATTGCTATTGTGTTTAAGATCCTGGGAATATAAAAAGGGTGAACAAAATTATCCTCAGCTGTAAGGAAAGCAGGTTACTTATGTTGGAGTTTAGCAATGTGCTATGTGTCAGGGATGTATCTTCTTGTTACATCCTGGTGGGGAGGCTGGAGAACGATGGAGGGGTCAGTGGGCCATGACCAAGAGAGGGTCTCTCCTGACTGTAATGCAGGGGAAGCCAGGAGAGATGGGTTCACGTACATTGTTTAAGACCCTATGTGGTGCCAGATCTAATCTCCCCATAATAGTATGCTAAAGTTCCTTGTCTGCTCTCTATCAATCTGATCTGTTGGGGTTCCAGCTTCATTTCCCAATCATTAAAATCTTTTTTTTTTCCTGAAAAAGATTCTCTCTAGTTACAACTTCAGGAGTTTCCTTCATTTGTATCTCATAGCTTAGAAAATCCATATGAATCTATACATTTGAATGCTTTTTCTAGGAGCCATGGCCACTGAATCCTTTGTCAAACTCTTCTGCAAGAATCACCACCCTTGGGCACTAATCCGTGGGGAGAAAGAGGAGATAGTGAAATGAAATTGTAGTTCCTATGTGAGCAACTGTTTGATACATAGTTCCAGGATGTGGTAAGGGATATTAAAAAACTGCAAAACTCTCCCATTAAACCTTTTTGAGGGTAGCTGCTGCCAGGATATCATAGAATTCTTAGTATAGGATATAATTTTCCTTTCATTATTAACAAGGTAAAAGCAGTATTGCCTCATTAATTTTTGGAGAGATGAACTTGATTTTTACATTTGAAAGAGAAAGGTGAAGCAAATTCTTGAAGAAGCAAATATAAACCACAAACAATAAAGCTAAAAATCAAAATTCCATAAGTCTATTGTCTGCCAGCCTCCACAAGGTCAGAGAGGACAAAAATGCATAGTTACTGGGCTTTTAATGGTTATTTTATAATTAACCACTCAGATGAGACTGCTAAATTCTAAACTGAACATGCATTATTATGATGGAAAATCCAAAAG
Source organism: Serilophus lunatus (assembly GCA_013399895.1). Classification (NCBI taxonomy): domain Eukaryota; kingdom Metazoa; phylum Chordata; class Aves; order Passeriformes; family Eurylaimidae; genus Serilophus; species Serilophus lunatus. The sequence goes on along the minus strand of VXBA01000818.1, from coordinate 57,788 downwards.
TGAGTAAAAAAAAAAAAGATAAAAAAACCCAGCAATTACTCTTTATTTTTATGCCAACAAGATTTTAAACAGAATCTGCTGGAGAGATAATTTTTCAGCATAATGATTTTACAGCTTCCAGGCATTTATTCTAACTCTGAATACTCTCTTGCTCACACTGTCTTAAGTCTATCCTCCATAGGGATCAGTGCATAGAGTAGTTCACAGCTCTGGAGTTCAAGTGCCTCTCTGCAATCTTAAACTCCTCTTTCTGGAGGCTACACCACAGTGCTGAGGAGCACGGATAACCTCAGAGAGATGTGGTAGTCCTTACGAAGATTTGTTTCTTAATCCCGATGCAGGAGTTTCAGTCTGCACATCTAAAGGCCATCTTGGTACTATCTGATATCAAGAGATCACTCACATGAGTAAGGCAAAGGGTAGAACTCAAATACTATAATAAAAAAGAAAGATGTTATGGAAAGAGCAGGGACCAACACAAGACTTTTTTCTGGCTCTGTTGAAGCCTTTCTGCAGATCACAGGCTGTCTCAGATGCCCAGTTCCCAGACACCTCTCTGCTGTGATGTGGGCAGGTATTTATAGTTCAAAGGGGCTGACATAGCAAGCACCTAACCCCAGTGTCCATTCCTCTAATCATCTTAACTCATATGCCTTCTGCCTATCACTCCAACAGAGACATTGAATGCCTCCTTTGTCTAAGATTTTTGGATTATTTTCTCTTTTTTTCCACTGTTAAAAGTGATTTTGGTAGCAGTTGTAAGCACTCAGCATTTGAGTAAGTTAGCTCCTGGGGTCTGCTGTTTGATGCCTTCTTAGTAAAAGAGGAGCTCAGGGAACAATGACTTCTGAGGTGTTTTTGTCCAGCATCACACAAAATCTGTAGCAGAGGGAAAGGGAAGATACAGTTCTTCCTGTCAACCTGTCAACCTATTGAAACTGTCTTTCTATTGCAAGGAGCAAAGGAGGTTTTTGCAAAAAGCCCCACAAGTTCCTTTCCTGTAAGAGTTTGGCTCAATTCAAGGACAAGGAAGCAAAATAATTAATGATCAGGTATTTAAATATGGTATTGTAATGCTTATACACAAATTACCATTCCCAGGGCCATATTGACTTTGATGTTTCCTTCTTTTTAAGTGCTTTACTTTGTACCCTCAAGCATTCATCAGTCTGCATTAGAGTTATTTCTGTACAGGCCAGGAAGGGAGTAAGTTATTCTAGTTTAATTGCTTCTACTTTAAGGACTGATAAGTATAAACTCTATCAAGGGAAAATTTATGTCTGCTGGAAGCCTATAGGTAGTTCAAGACATAGACTTTTTGGGCATAAGTCTTCAATGCTCCACATCACGTATAGACATTAATGCCTAAAGAAAATGAACTTCAGCTGTGCAGAAGGTTGCATTCAGATATAAGAAATTATTATGTTTTCAATCTTAGTTTAGAAACATGAATTGCTAAAAGCCTTTGGGCCTTGTTTCCAATTTTACTTTTTCTGTCTGTTTGTCCCACCATCATGATTTTCTGTTAATACACAATGTTATGTACTTTTAAGAGGATGCTACTATATAAAAAATGGATCTATAAAAACATACATAGGAATGCAATTTGATATAGGGAAAAGCAAAAACAGTACAGTTTCACCTTTCTACATGGCTAAATTTCAGGAAGTTTAAGAGATATGATTTAACTGCAGTATTTTCTATAGAAAATGTCAACAGATACTGCAATAGCTCTGTAAAGGCAACTCGACTGGAAGGTAGACACAATTAAGTGATATCTTTCTGATTTCATGAGTGTGATGCCAAAGAAGACACTGAGTATCTTTTAGAGCCAGCAATGTGCTACATGTCAGCAGTTTTGGTTTGGCTGTCTCAGGTGTAGCCGCTCAGTGCCAGTGCACAGGGCAGATTCTCAGTTCAGCATTAGCTGAATACCTCTGCCCAAGTTCCTGAATATCCTGAAGGACAGAGAGCTTGAACACTCACAATTCTACTACACGCATTACCAATAATATGAATGAGAAATTAACAGGTCACGGCAGCTATATTTACTGTGTTGAACTACATATCTCCTTTGTGAGTACAATCTCCTTATAAGGGATTTAGTTTTTTTCTTGCCATATAGTCTTGATTCTTTTCTACTTGCTTCCTTCTTTTTTTTTTTTTTTTTGTTTGAGGAGGAGAAATGGTGAAATCAAAGCTTTCTCAGGAATCATTTTACAGCAACAGAAAGAAATGCCATTTGCAGGTTACTTAGAATAGTAGACTAACAGAATAATTTAGATTTAGAAGGACTGTATCCCATCCCCATATGTCTGGTACTTCAGCATCCTGACCATCTTGATGGTCTTCTGCTCAACTTGCTGTTCTTTGTCAACATCTGGGGAGCCCAAACTGGCCTTCCCTCCATTTTCTCTCGTTCACCAGCTTGAAGAAAACTCATTCCATCTCTCCAATTCAGTTCTTTTAAAAGAGGTAAAACCCAGTATGACACCCATTAAACACTTGTGAGCAGAAGTTTCTGTAAACATCACCCGTTTTACTCAGCTGACCATCCCCCAGTGAGATCCCATTGTTGGCGCTCTGTCTAACATCTAAGTTCCCTTTCCAGGAGAACAGATTGCACTTCCCAAAGTGAAATTTACAAAGTCACAGTCACCCTCTGGAGACCTCAGCGAGCTGATCATCTGAATCCTTCACATTTTCATTATTGCATATTCTTTAATGAAAACTCTAATGAAATCTGGGGAATCTAATAGCACTGTACAAAAAGGATGAAATTTCCAATTTGGGAGAAAGCGGCTTCATTTTAATCCTGGCAGCAAATATTAAAAATAGAATTAAATGCAAAAGAAAAAAAATAAGATGTGATTATATATGTAGTCAACAGAGTTAGACTCCATATAATATTTCTGACTACTTTTTGTTATACTTCTTCAGTAAAGGGCACATGAAAGGGCAGTATACTTCGCAAACTGTTTGGCCAAAGAATATCTGTTATTTGTTTCTACCAAAATGCTACTTGCAGAATAAGAATTTAACCAATGACAAACACAGCCATAAAAAAAATGTAAATTAATACATATAGGGACTTATTGCAGATATAAACTCTGTCTTTGGAAAGACAAAATTAATTCAGAAGATCATTGACCTGTGTCAGAGCCCTTAGAAAATAAAACTGTTCAGAGATGATTTATTTTACTTTATTCCAAACTTGTTATTTGATATCAAATGAGATCTTGGACTCAAGCCATGCATGTTCATTCCCTGAAACTTCTCACATCTGTACCTGCTACTTACACCTTTACTGCAGAGAGGAACTCTCCACTTCAGTGTTTAAAATGAATTTTTCCAGCATAGGCAATACTGCACAACATTCAGATTTATGTTCCAGTGATTTAACAAGGACGTGAACAATGGCCAGTGGCAGTGTGTGACCTAAGCAGATGAGATTGTCAAAACCAAATAAATGAGATTTGTAGTAGTTTGTTTGGGGTTTTTTCCTAAATGACTATTTATTTTGCTACTGCAGGTAAGAAAATGGTAAGACAGGAAATGTACTTTGGAAAACAATTACTGCTGCAGGCAAGAAAATATCAGTGCGATGTCCATGTACTACAGATTTCTTTCCTGAGCTACTCCTGTTCTGTTTCCACTGTTAGTTTCACGGTCCTTCAGATTACACACTAGAAAGGAGCATCACAGAATCAGTCACCAAATCACAGAATCAACTTGGTTAGAAAAGATCTCCAAGATCATCAAGTCCAACTCTTGAACTAATATCATGTCATCAACTAAACCATGGCACTAGGTACCACATCCAGTCTCTTCTTAAATATCTCCAGAGATGGTGACTCCACCAACTCCCTGGGCAGCCCATTCCAATACCCAATCATTCTCTCTGTAAAGAACTTCTTCCTGATGTCTGACCTAAACCTTCCCTGGCACAGCTTAAGCTTTGCCCTCTTGTCCTACTGCTAGTTGCCTGGGAGANCTTGCTGGCCACACTATTCCTGATACAGGACAGGATGCCATTGGCCTTCTTGGCCACCTGGGCGCACACTGCTGGCTCATGATCAGCTGGCTGTCAACCAGCATCCTCAGATCCCTTTCTGCCTGGCTGCTCTCCAGCCACTCTGTTCCCATCCTGTAGTGCTGCAAGGAGTTGTCGTGGCCAAAGCGCTGGACTCGACACTTGGACTTGTTAAATCTCATAGTATTGGATTCAACCCAGCTATCCAGCCTGTCAAGGTCCCTCTGCAGAGCCCTTCTTCCTTCTAACAGATTAACACTTGCTCCCAACTAGGTGTCATCTGCAAACTTACTAAGGGTGGACTCAATCCCCTCATCCAGATCATCAATAAAGATATTAAACAGGACTGGGCCCAACACTGATCCCTGGGGGACACCGCTAGTGACCAGCCACACACTGGATGGGGCACCATTCACCACCAGTCCCTGTGCACAGCCATCCAGACAATTCTTCACCCAGTTCTGAGTGCATCTGTTCCAGCCACAGGCTGCCAGCTTTTCCAGGAGTTTGCTGGGTGGGATGGTGTCAAAGGCTTTGCTGAAGTCCAGGTAGACTACATCCACAGCCTTCCCTTCATCCACCGGGTGGGATAACTGGTCATAAAAAGAGATAAACTTGGTCAGGCAAGACCTGTCCCTCCTAAATCCATGCTGGCTGGGTGTAATTCCCCGTCCATCCTGTAGGTGCCACGTGATTGCATTCAAGATGATCTGCTCCACAGCCTTGCTGGGAGCCAAGGTCAGGCTGACAGGTCTATAGTACCCTGGTTTTCCCTTCTGGCGCTTCTTATGGATAGGTGTCACAATTGCCAACTTCCAGAAAAGAAAAAAAAAAAAAAGAAAAAGTTTTATAAAATGGTGCAACCACAGAGATAAGACCACTTCAATAAACCTCCATGCATATATTATTTAAATTTCTACTTTATTATTTCATAATAGTAAAACCCAAATAGGTTGAAATATTTTTTTAAATATCAAATATCCCAGGAAAACTTCAGATAGTAATTAGAAAAAATAAAGTAATATCTATGGAGGTAAAAATAAGGAAGACATTATCCTTGTTTTTAAATTTCCAGATCTGGAAATGGTCCCACCATCTAATTGTAGGTAGTTGTACCTGGGTGCCCAAGTTTGAACATCTTTCACTGGATATGAAAAGCTCTGTAGACTTTGGTGCTTTTGGACAATATATACACTTTGGACTTCAGCTCTGCACCACCTTCGTGTATAGAGCCTGAAGGGGTATTTGCTTCCTAGTGTGGACCATTGAGTTTGATGTCTAATGTGAGGTGGTGTGGATACACTTATTTGTATGGATGGAGCTCAGCTGACCTACTGCAAACTTCTACACATGGTCTGGTCATCTCTAGTGTATGCACAGGCAATGAAAGAAATATGGTACAATATTCCTCATCCAAACAGGAGTCTAAAGGTGAACAGAGAAATTTTGCTTCAAAAGTACTCTGTCTCTTCACTGACTAAACAAAGAATTTTTGCTATTTTAAAATCAAAGAGATTTTTTTTTATGGTACGCAATGCTGAAGTTAAATGATAGGAAGTTTATCTTACATATCCAGGATTAAACTTTTATTATCTGGTTTTCAGGCAAGTTGCAAGGTAATCAGAAACATAATTTCCCAAAGAGTTATTTATCAACTGCGATCTTTTGAATGCTGAACAAAGTCTGTGCTAAACAGTATGGCTTAACCTTTTTAATTTCCATTGTGAGAAAAAGACTTAGAAACTGCAAATCTGTTGGTTCAGTGATCAACATATATTAGCCTTGTTTTAAATAATTATATATAAGGTCTGAAAATATTCCAGGATAATTTCTAAAATAACTGTGTGAGATCTTCATTGATCTGACCAAATAAAAAGATAAGTAATGGCTGAAATAATCCACAGATTCTACCAGAGTAAAATTTTCATATCTGGATACTTAAATGGAAGTATAACTTCCACATTCAGATAACTAAATGATTTATTGAAATGCTTAGCAAATTCTGCTTTTTAAACATGATCCAGCTACCTAATCATAGACATAGTGCCATTTGAGACCTGCTACCAGGATGTCAGAGTAGCCCCAGCTCCTGTGCCACAAGGTTTATGAGAAACCCTGCTGTCCCAGACGGGCACTGGAAACCAACATCCCCAGACCTAGGATGGGACACAGACCCTGCTGGTTTATGGAGGCATCACAGAACAGGAGAGAATTTTCTCCTAGGACCTGGAAATCATGTATTTCTCTGTAGATGCCATTCTGTAAGCAATCGAATCAGAAAAGTTTAACCTCTGCTACTGGAGTACTGCCCTTAAAGGAGTAATGCATTAATGTAAGGCACTTTGGAGCTCTGTGTGATCTGTTGCACAAATGGAGATTGCTGGTAACATTTAATATCTTTAGTAAAACATCCAGTCTCAGTGGGATTGCAATTATGCATAAAAAGTCCAGAGAATGAACAAAGTGAGATTAGCTGAGGTCTGTTAGAGGTAATGGGAAAAAAGGCTCCAGCTACAACAATGCACTGACCTTTGCTACCAGGAATATCTCACTCACATGTGTTATCTTTCAACACACAAGGTATTTAGACTCTGAAAGTCCCCATATCTGTCAGTCAGAACAATGGCTTTGCTAGTTCCCAGGGATATTTGAATTCTTGAACTAAAATGCTGAATAAGCATTTGTGCAATATGCTGTGGACACAGTTGACTTAATATCCCTACAGTAGTCCTAGTGCAGGTGTGATATTCATGTGTGCAAAGCATGTGTGGTACCACCTGTCCTCAGAGTGTCAGATCCACTAGTCACAAACTCCACAGCAGATTTCACCAACAAAAGGGAGGGCACATTAAAAAGCTCACCCTGACATCAGTCAAAGCCATGGCACTCTTCCCCCGTGGATCCTGGTGATTAGACTGTTTCTGCTCTCAAAATGTTTATCCAAGTCCTTTCAAAATGCTAACTGATAAGTCATGATATATATGCTGCCAGCGATTTTTCCTTTACCCACTACACTAATAACATATAGAAAACTCCAAGGGATTAGTGTGAAGGAGCTTTCTTCTGCAAGGGTCAGGCTGGCTAGTCCCTCTCTTGAGATACCTTCCAGACACTTGTTATTCTGGTTGCAGTTGTTTGCATATGACATTTGCTACCTTCTTCTGTTTTGGAAGGATGAGTATTTTGAAGACAGACTGCGTATTTTTGTTGATTACTTTTCCATACTTACACTCTCTTGGAATTCCTGGGTGCATCTGACTTGCGAATGTGAATGTTATCACTCTACGAGTAATTGTTTCTTTTCCTGACATTTCAATATCCAAAAATATTTCCTTTTCCATGCCAAGAAAGAACAAGCTCATGGTAAATATTCACCTAGAAGTCATGACACTTATATAAAAAAAATTGCTAAGCCTCTCTCTCATCCATATGCTTATATTCCTTCATAGATCTCTTTAGCCCCTGGTGGTTCCATGGAATTATTGATCTCTTTCAGACATCCTGATTTTCATTTGTTTTCACACCATTAGCTATTTATGTTTCAAAATCCATCTTGACCTTCCTAATTTTCTTCTTACTTAACAGCTGTTTATTTATCTTTCTGTTTATTGGTTTCATTAGGGTCAGATAATAAAGGATTTTTGTTTGGCTCATTTTGCTGTTTGGAAGTTGCCTTTTAATCATATCAGATAACTTCTGGCCTCCCTTCTGTTCCTTCTTTTCCCTTTCGTTTGTGCCTTCTAGTTCCATCCCAGACTTTATCTGTAGAATTTGCTGACTTTGCCAGTTGCTGACTTTGCCAGGTGCTGACTTTGCCAGTTGCTTTATTTTTAAATGTGGAATAATTTGACTGTTTTTCCAGGTTTTTCTTAATCTTCCTTGTTTGTGCCATATTACTCTTTTGGGACTCTTCCCATGTCCTCGAGTGGAAAGGAAATAAGTTGTGTCGACAGTTAATTTAGAGCCTCAGGACTCTGACTCACGCTGTCTAAGAAAGGGGTCCCCATAAAAGACGTCCCTCAGTCATATATCCTGCCTTTCTGAGGAAGAAAATCATCCAATCCAAGATCTAGAGGAGTTGAGAGAATGCCTAAGTTCCAGCTGCTGTAGGTCACTCTCTGAGATGCCAGTAAATATTTAACTTCTTTGATGTTTTAAGCCACATCTTTTGACTACTGGATTATGAACCAGTATGATTTAGTAAGCATTATCTTTCTATAAAGATAAGGCAGGAAGGTAAGAGATAACATCTTAAATAAATTACTGGAGGCCATCTCTCAAAGTCCTCTCATACTCTCACTTCTTGAATTATTTTCTATATGCTGACTCAGATGAAGACAGAAACCTGGAAGAGTGAGGATGCCACTAACAGGTTTGCATATCGCATATCTCCTTCTGTCACTCACATTTTAAATAGACTATCTACCTCCTGCCCCAACAGTTTGTAACTGTAATGTGAATATCATACGCACAGATATTACACAGTTTTTGCACTTCACTGAGCAAATGTGTCTCTCCATTTTGAGCCACAGTTAGGTTTGGTGTAAACTAGAAAGTGCTATTTCTAGTGAAAAATTTAAAAAATAAGCTCTGACCTCATGAGTCACTAAGGCAATACACTGCTCACCAAGGACTTTATGGATAGTCTAAATATGATAATGCTGCTGTTTTCATCTACTGAATTCTTAAAATTATGCTTCTCTTTTCTTGTGCTTGAGAAAGTTAATGGTCTTTTCCTTTCAGTTTTGAAATGGGAAAATATGTGGTGATAGAGTCTCCTAATGGTCATTCAGAATGACATGTTTGCTTACAGTAATTTGTGTAAATTGGAAATCTTTTTTCTCCCCAGGAAATGAAATAATTCCCAGTGTTTACGCATGTTCCCGGACAGCTGAAATAAACGGACAATTCCCATTTCTTGGAACCATGCTGCAGGCTGCCTGCAAACTTATCTATTGTTACTTACAGGTAGCCAATCAGTTGTAAACCAGTGTCACACAAGGTGAAGGCTTTTGGTGTGCTGTGCCCTTGGAAAGCTGATGTGAATCAGGTCAGAGAAGGCAAACAGGAAGGTAATGGAGCTAAGGCAGAGAATGTGCATATATCTAGGCTCACTTCCATTTGCGTTATGTAGTAATTTTGCATGGTGTATGCAGAACATTGGTTTATATCACTATTACAAATTTCCTGATTCATCCATTCCTCCCTTTCAGTTTAATGGTATTTTTCAGTCTCATATAATTTATTTCCAAAGGTATGTTCCATTATCACGAGTGGAAATTATTCTTAGTTGATTATGCCATATGTAAAACAGAAGACAAAAGTTAGTCATGCATGGAACTTTATTATCATAAACCCAACAAGTGTCTAGAAAATTGTTCCTTTTCAGTCCTCAGTTTCTCATTTTTACAGAGACTATGGAAGTGCTGGGGCCTGAACAACAGGCCCCGAGCCAATGTTGACCTCCAGATGAACCTTCCAACCTAACATTATATTTAGCCATGTATATGCTCATTAACAAAGCTATGTATGATCATTAGTAAAATACTAATAAAGACTACACCTCTGTAAATATATATATGCTTATTAGTAAGATATATTTATATCCGATCATTAGTGAATAATATTTGCATCTGTTCATTAATGAAATATGCATAATTGCTAGCTCTCCAGTTGACATGTGGGTCTGGATAATGGTAACATATGTGAGTCTGGATAATAGTAGCATATCAGGGTAACTGGTGAAGTGTCTTTTTCAACCACTATAGGTGCTCTCTGTAGTAATGACAGCTGCATTACTAAGCTTATCCTTTTGTAACTCTTTGCTGTTTTGCACTGGTTTTTGCTGTTTTGCACTACAGTAAAATTGCACATTTGTTCCTTAGGGTTGGTGTCTGTGTCTCTTGCGCTGACCCCCATCCCCTTGGCAAAACAACTTTGTGGAGAATTTCCAAATGCAGGTGGCAAATGTAATTTGCCAGATACTGCAGAGGGTTTTGGGTTTTTTTTTAGAAAATAACATGAGCTGTATTTCATATAATTTTATCTACATATAGCCAAGTTATCATGAATTTAACATATACTTTAAAATCCCATTTTCTCTTAACAGGAATAATGAAAAGGAGGAGCTATGAAATGTGTGAATTCAATATATTTTCAGTGACATATATGCAATCATTTTAATATTGCGTATCATTAGTTTTTTGCTTAGAATGACAATCTTCCTGAAAGTCTATTAAAAAAATCCAACCAGAAACAATTTTGTTGCATGTTATTTCTAATAATGAAATATGAGCATGATAATAATTTTATGCTTTCCATGGGGATGCAACAATAGTTCTGACAGAATATCTTCAGTATATTAGAAAAGCTATTATAAATTATGCATAATATAAATATAATTAAAACATTACCCAGAGGCTTTTTATCATTACTTTCAGACTCACCTCACAGTCTCTGTCCTTCCCATACCATTTCGTATCTACACACATAACAGGGTATCGCTATATTTGGACTTGACTTTACATTCAGCACTTCCTCCATTCTTAAGACTCTTAGCTGAGTACCACAGATGATGTTGGGATTGTCTTGTAGATAGGTAAAATAAAGACAACGTGTTGTTTTGTGTTTTTAAATAAGGTAGCAAAGATAACATGCTTTGAGAGGTATGTGATGGCTCAGTTCTTTTGAACAGAGGTTACAAGATCACAAGGACGTGGAGCTGCCATTCATAGAGATGTGAGCACACAGCAGTGGGCTTTGGACAGTCCCTCTTGTGATCCTTAAAAAACATTAAGTTTCCTAGAAGCAATGGGGAGAGGAAGATAGGTTTGATTCCCCCTGATTTGCTCATCCAGAAGTACAAGGCTCAATGCAGGAGCCTCTGGGTGAAAATCCATGGCCTGTGCTATACAGATGTTCAGTGTAGCTCATTGAATGATGTTTTAAATGAGCAAAAAAGAGATGGTAGCATTTCTATTCCTCGATACATAGACAGATAAAAGGGATTTGTGTGTACAAGTATGAAATATATCTATCCTTTAAGAATTTATTACATCTATACCTTGCGAACGGATGCTTGCAATATTAAAAATTATATTTATTCTTATCTTACACAGAGGAGTAGATAGGAAATGGAAATGAAGGAGACCTTCCTATGTGTCTGATCCAATAATATTAACCTTTTTTCCTGCTGCAGTGCACAGATCTTGCCCTCCTGGTCACTAACATCTATAACTGAGAATAAGACACACAGCGTGCTCTTTAGAAATCATTGCAGATTTCATAAAGAACACCATCACAGGCAGGATCACCATGGTGTACTGAGTAGGATCACAGAAGAGGACAGCCAATATCTGCATACACTTCTGTCCACAGGCAACCAGACTTAAAAGGGAACCTTACTGCATCTTTAATACAGAATTGTATCACCTATTTATGCCCTTAAAAGGAGCAAAATTAGGATCTGTCATTAAAAGAACGATGTTTTTTCCAATGTCTTTTTTTTTTTTTTTTTGCCTGGAGCCTTGGATTACTGCATTGAAAATACTAATATCAACACTAATTCTAAAAAAAAAGAAAAAAAAGAAAAAAAGTAAAAACTATTTTGAAAGTGTGTGTGTTGGTCTTTCCTACATTTTATTTTCACTCAGTTTAATTTCCGTGTGATTTTAAAAAGCACATAAGGAAAGTCTTGTGCAGTTTTAGGAGCCACAATAGAAGAAAGATATAAAGCTATTAGAGAGTGTCCAAAGGAGGGCAACGAAGATGGTGATGGGTCTTAGGGGGAAGCCGTATGAGGAGCAGCTGAGGTCACTTAGTCTGTTCAGCCTGGAGAAGAGGAGACTGAGGGGACACCTCATGGCAGCTACAATTTCCTTGTGAGGGCACAACGACAGGCAGGCACTGATCTCTTATTCTCAATGGTGACCTGTGACAGGACTCAGAATGATATGAAACTGAGTCAGCGGACCTTTAGGTTGGATAGCAGAAGAAGGTTCTTCATCCAGAGGATGATTGGGTACTGGAACAGGCTCCTCAGGGAAATGGTCCCTGCACCAACCGTGACAGGGTTCAAGAAGTATTTAGACAATTCTCTCAGGCAGGTGGTGTGATTATTGGGGCTGTCCTGTGCAGGTCCAGTAGCTGGACTTCGATGACACTTATGGGTCCCTTCCAGCAATGGATATTCTATGATTCTATTACTATCTGACAGGAAAAAGTGGAATGATTTTAAACTGAAAGAAGGCAGGTTTAGATTAGACATTAGAAAGAAATTCATTACATAGGCATATTTGCCTAGAGAAGTTGTGGATGCTCATTCCTGGAAGTGTTCAAAGTCAAATTGGATGGGACTTTCAGCAACCTGATCTAGTGCAAGGTGTCCCTGCCCATAACAGAGGGGCTGGAATTAGATGATATCAGATGACATTTAAGGTCCCCATATAATTCTAGGACTCTATGAAAGATGTTTACTTTTCCCAGTGTTTTCCTATAACTGCAAATGCCTCCAACACAATACCTTGTCCACAGTAAATTTTCAACATTTGGACAAAGAAATGGAGAAGTGATCTAGACCCAAATACAGTGAATATACATAACCCAATTGTTCATTTAGACAAAGCAGCATGTGCCTCCTACATGATCAGTCACTCATGAATGCCCTTTGCTCTCACTGATACTCACAACCATCAGACCAGAAATGCTCCAGATGCGGAAGTGATCACTAACGTCACACAATTTCAGACACTGGAGTTCACAGCTCTGCTTTGATATAATGTGCCAGAAAGATTGCATAACAGTGAAGAGAGGTGCTGGACAGTACTGCTGCATGTCTCTTACCCTGTTGTCCTGCAAAAAGCCACACACACATAGGGGACTTGAGACTGTACCTAGAGCTGCTGGAATGAAAGACAATTTACATATAAATTTCATGTGTTTTGCACAACTGGGCCTGGGAAGCTGTATTCTTGAAGAACACCCAGTACCACAACATTTATGAGGAGGTTGCTGAAAGAGCAATAATGAGAACATCTTGTACTCTAAGAAGAAAATTAGTATAACTTTGAAGATGAAATTGTAACAAGGTTGCAGAGTAACTTAGCTGCTTATAAATCATATCTACAAGCATATTGCACCCTTGCAATTGGAAGTGAATTGGGACTACAACCACTCCAACTCATCTCTTCCTATTTCTACTCCTGGGAATATTTTAAACACTAAAATACTAAAATCTTTTATATTTAATTCAGAGATTACTTTTCCAGGTTATTCTGTGATGAAAATGCAGCTGACCTGAACTTGGATTAGAGAGGGGTGTAGGGTTTTTTTGGAAGTCTGGAGAAAAAAAAATTAAATTAAACTGAGTTTTGTTTTAATTGTTCTAAAGCTCTTTCAACCTTCAACTGAAAGTCAGTGCTAAGAGTAACTAATAGAGTTTTAAGAACACACAGAATTCAAAGTGCAGTTTCCCATTCTTTCATCTTGTTTTGGAAATATCTCAGCTCTAACTAATTTATTGGAAAACAGCAATTAGGAAGGGAAATCCAAGGCACAGCAAGTTGCCCAACTAGCTCAAGGCCACATGAGAATGCATGAAAGAATAAAGCAAAATAATCAAATAAAAAAAAGCAGTTCAGATCTTATATTCTTATCCTCTGCTGTAGCCACTAAAAAATGATACCAGACTCTAAATTTTCTCTTGCATGTCTGCACATTACAGCAAAGCACATTTAAACTTCAGATGTCATAGAATCAGAGAATAGTTTGGGTTGAAAGGAAATTAAAAGATCATCAAGTCCAACTCTCCTTCAATGCACAGGGGCATCTTCAAGGAGCTCAAGCTGCTCAGAGCCCCATTCAAACTGATCTTGAATGTTTCCAGAAATGGGATATCTACCACCTTCCTGGGCAGTCTGTGCCTGTGTTTCACTACCCTCATTATAAAAAATGTCTTCCTTATATCCAATCTAAGTCGACCCTCCTTCAGCTTATAATCATTTTGCCTTGTCCTGTCACAGCAGACCCTGCAAAGCAGTTTGCTCCCCTCTTTCTCAGAGGTCTTTTTCAGGCTGAACAGCCCCAGTTCTCTCAGCCTGCCTTCACAAGAGAGTCGCTCCAGTCCTCTAATCATCCTCATGGGCTTCCTCTGGACTCACTCCAACAGGTCCATGTCTTTCCTATGCTGAGGGCTCCAGAGCCAGACACAACACTCTAGATCTGGTCTCCTCCAGCTATTTCCCCAAACTTTTTTTATTACAATTTTTTAATCCTTAATAGCCTCTGTGTCTGTTTGAAATTATTTTGTGCCATTCAAGAAGTGTTATTTGCATAGGGAGATCTGATAGCAGAAGGAACATTCCTTCAGAACAAAAGCAGAGCTTGACACGCTGGTGTGTCCTTTGCCGCGATTGGTGCAGCGGTCCTTTGCACAGGTGTATTTGTGATGCAACCTTTCCTATTAGCAACTGACCTTTCTTCCTGATCACTCCCTGTGCTTTTTTGCTTTCATATGAAGTGTTGAAAAGAAGAATCCTCAAATGTTTTGGGGTTTTTTTCTATAAGAGAATCAGAAACTAGCAAAGGACTCTGCAATGATGCGGAAAATCTAAAAATATGCAACAGCAAAGAAAGCTGGCATAATATAAAGTAGATTTCATGAGAGTTGTGAGAAGAGTAGAAAAATTATACAGAGACGTGCACACAAAAAGAAGTTTTAACAAGGAAAATTAAATATTTGGAAAACAAAGAGGAGAAAAAGCCCCAGCTGTGAAAAATGGCAAATATATAAAGTATATAAGGTAGCTGAATTAAATTAAGATTGTGCAACAACCCCTCTTTTTTTTCTGTTCAGAAAACTGTTCGTAATTTATTGCAAGGTAACTCAGTGCAGGTGCTATTCTTTATTATGCATATCACATGTGTCTTCAAACGTCTGCCTCAGCAGCAACAGGATGCTGAGATTAAAGATTTGAGTGAAATATTCCACTGAGTTTTCAGTCTAGAAATCTTCCTTATAGACCAGACTGTGCCCACACTCAGCTTAATCGAGATTCATTGCCATTCATGATTCTGTCCTTTGAGCTGGAAAAAAACCCAAACAGTTCAAGAAGCTTGGCATAACAATAGAGGTGTGATGTAGCAATACTTTATAGTGCAGTCTCTTTGCAGTGAATAAAATCTAATCCAGCAGACTGTCTCAAAACCAGCCAGCTGCCCTGATTTTGGAACATAGGATTTACCACAATGTCAGAAATAACATTTGTCAACTCATTTATCCACTCATGGACTAGGACCAGAGTCAAATACTTCAGAATAAGATGAAATAGCTCTCACAAGAGACAGCTATATGATGATCTCTCCAAGTAATGCTCTTATCCTAAATCTGAACAGTTACTGTTTGTCTTGAGCTTTGTATCATGAGGATTCATCAGTCTTTCCTCCTTTTAGATGTTTTCCTTACCTTAGTTATTCTGTGTCATAATATTTATAGGTAGATATGCTGCTTCTTTACCTCTGTCTACATCTTTGGTCTCAAACATTTCCAGTAGAAATGTGTTGCATGTTGAAATGTTGTATTGTAGGGGGAAATAAATATGTAAATAATTGTATTGGCCTTTGTCCCTTTAAAAGGAGACATTTAAGAATCTTCTCTTGATGTCCAAAACACCCCTTTTTCTCTCAGCCTGAAAGATAGTGCTGTGGTTTGCTGTTATGTGGGGTGTCCTGAGCCCACGGATGGTCCCTATAAAGGTGAGTGGGAGCATGACTCCATGTTGCATCTGTCCTAAGCAGCTAATTTTCATAAAGAGTACTGGAATTTAAGGTACCAGCTAAACTTTGTAGCTTAGCAATTCCACTCATGCAAAGACCTGCACCTGTGGCTCCAAGCCAAATCAAGCTTTCCATACTCGAGCCTGTTTTACAGGGGGCTCATTATCTGACTGTCAAGACGGAAGCAGAGCTGGTAATGCAACAGATAAACATTGTGATCCGAGAGAAGTTTGGAAAAACACCTTGTTTGCATCACAGATGACCTTTTGTTTCATAAGTTGACTGTCATTTTTAACACTTTAGGGCAGAGTTTTCCCGGAGAAGCAGTAAGAGGACAAAAACATAAAAATGTGAATGTGTATAAGGGCTGAGTGAATGAAAATGTATGAGGTAAGCAACCAAACATTACTGTTGAGTGGGATGAAAGTCAGATGACAGACAGAAAATGATGTCCACAGCTGAAGTGAGGGTAACACTGCTGAGACACTGAGTTCTCCACACTTCTGTTGTCCCAGGTTTATCCTGCTGACCACTGTCTTCCCCAGCTTACCCAGCTGGGGCAGTAAGAAGCCACACTGTTGCATGCAGATTCTTGTTTTTCTCAACCAGGGTGCAGGTGGAGGTACACACAAGGAGAAAGGGGAGGAAATAACCAGGCTGGATGATGATTCCTTTTTCTTCTCTATAGTCTTTTATTTTGTGTCGGTTCTGTTATGTTTGTGATGTTACAAGAGCTACTTTTATCAGTGTAAACTTTACAATTCAGTGTAAACTTTACACTTCTTCCTCAAGGAGCGTAATGACCTGCTAGTTTTACCATTAATCGCTCTCCAATGATGTGAACAAAACATGGCATGTTGGAGGGTTTCTTAATCCCCTCACTATGGCTTGCTGCCACAAACTCCTTTGACGTTCTCTGCAATGACAGCTGATCATTTCTTTTCTGTCCCAAATGACTGCAGGCTTATAGAAGAAATCACTGGGTTTTATTTTCCTGAAGCAAAACACAAAGGTTGATCCACGTGTTTAAAGGTACAGTTACCAATTGCAAGTATTTTTTTTTAATCAAGAAAAAAGGCTTAATTTTCTTTTATAACGTTACTGAAATTCCTTGCAATTTTAATAGTTTCATACAGGTGCAACAAAGCTGAAAATAAGATCCAGTACCTTTAACTTGGTGTAACTGCACACATGGGAATTATTTAAGCATAGACTGATGATATGACTAACATTCCATCCTGACAGCCTCAACTTTGCTTCCAGTCTTAGAGCTTGTGAAACACAACAGTATGCTAAGAAATGGAGAGCTCCTGAAAATAATCTCTAGGGCAGATCCCTTCACCTTTCTGTACCTCTGTTTTCTTTCTGTCTCTTTTGTTATNTTTACTGTAAAAATAAAAATATATTAAAAAAATTTAGAGACCAGCAACATTTCCATTTAGAAATATTTCCAGGGCATTTCACAGATAGAAATATCATAGTATTGATGTACACGTTGTCTCCTTCCTGTACATTAGCAGGCATTTTTATGTCTTGACTGATGGATCATATGGTCTTTATCAGCATATTCTGAGTGTTCTCAGCTTCAGTGAATCATGGGAGATGTAGTGTGTCAGAGAAAAGTGGAGTGACACAACTGGATTAGAGGTACCATGAGGTACTTTGGCAAAATTCTGAAATACAGAACTTTCAATTATTGCATCTTCAGACAATTTTTGTGCTCTAATGTCAAAGTTGCATTGGAAAATAAGTATCACTTTTCCCCCAAAAAAGCCTTGTTAAAAATCTGATTTTCCATCAGCCCTTCCTATTAAACAGCTTAAATGCAACACTTTCAGCCACCACTCCTTGCTAAGCCTTTTCACAGTGATCACCAGTCTCAGCCACTGCTCTATAAATAACTACGTAGCCTCGATAAGAAAGACAGACCCACAGAATTGCACTGTAAAATCTGGAGGCAGCCAGGCTTACCATCAACTCTGTGGATAGAAGAATCCAGCTGCCTTGTGTGTGCACAAGCTCTAATCAGGAGACAGTGAAGTCTCAAATTCACCTGTATTTAACTCTCTAAATGTGTATGTTTCGCAGAAGAGGTCGGGACTCTAAAGCCCATTTTCACATAGTCAGGTTGGTGAATTAATTTTTCAGAAGTCAGGAGGAGCCAGTAATTTATGCATAAACGTGGCAATGCTTCTTTTGCATCTCGAACCATTTTAGATACCAAATGAACCCATCCATCCAGGTGAACTATATTTTCCAAAGTCAGGGAACAAGTCATAGGCACAGGAGCCCTTCTGATAACATCTACCTCCCAGAGCTAGCCAGGTAAGGGCACAAATCATGTGTCCATTCAGCATCCACAAAATTTTCCTCACACTGCCCTATTTTGTCTGTGTGTCATCCCCATTTGTCAGCACCTTTTGGCTTTTATACAAATCATTCTAATTTACCAAAATAATAACATGAAATCTTCTTCAGGAAAAGTTCAGGAAGCCTTCTCAGCTCCCACAGAGACTAACAGTGCTATTCACAGGAATAGGAGTTCAGTGCATGTGTGTCTAAGATTGTCACTTATGCTAATCCTCAATAATAAAATGTAAAAGCAAAAGATCTTCTTTCATCAGTCATTTAAATGTCATGACCTATTGCTTCAATAAAGAGAAGAAGAATCAAAAAAGGCATTATATTTGGAGCAGTGTCAAAATGAAAACCTTCTTCCTCTTGTTGAAATTAAGTGCGGGTTTTTTTTTTTATTTTTTGAATGAACAGCCACTGTGTTTCTGTGCCATGCTGTCATTTGCATGAATGACTCTGAACTTAAGAAACCAAAATGTCTGAAAGTTAAGGATCAGCTTCTATGACAAAAGTAATGATTTCAGTGATAGGACAGTTTCTACAAGGTCATGCCTGTGGCTCTGAAACCATGGAAAGTTTTCAAAGAAGGATGGACATTACAAGTATAGGGCTGAAGCTACAGGCAATCAGTGTACATATTGAAGCAAGTGGATAATCTAATTGGATAAATGCTATAGCTAATTCCATAGCTCATTATCTGCCCTGAAATGAGGCTCAGTGTGTGGATGAGGGAATTGCCCATTCAGCAGTATCGGTTAAAAGCTGAGGATTCCAAGTATATGCAATGCTTCTCCTTAATTTTGTATTTCCAAAAACCTTATTACTTGGTATCCTTTGTTCAGCTTTCTACTTTATAAACATAATAAGGTGAGTTGTTAAAAAGATCTCACTGTTGTTTTTTGAGTTTTCTTCACTGAACAAAATTCTATTTTCTCTGCACCATTATCTTGTAACAGCTCTGCCAGGGTGCACTCCTGGACAGAGCTGTTTTGCCAGGCCAGTCATTAAAAAAGAAAACTAAAAAAATCCTCACAAACATAAAACATGAGACAATATATTTTTTCTTTAAAATACTGATATTTGGGATATACTAGAATATTGATGTGGTTTTTGCTATTGTGTGTAGTTGAATCATGATTTTAATGTTTTTCTTTGAAATGTTAGAGGCACGCATCAAAGATTGCAGAATTGACAATAAAAATAAAAGCTGCACTTAGTATATGGCTAAAAGTTATCAGTAGGGTAATCATTTTTATTTCAATCATAATGTTTCAATTATCTATCTTTGCACTAAATCTAGTGTGTCTGGCAAAAATGTTTCTTTCAGAAAGGCATCCAAACGATTTGAAGACATCAAAACATGGTATCATGGCTGAATCTCAACTAAAAATGAAGAATGTTTGATGATGAAGAAAGATAAAAGTAACATTGAAGGACATGTGTTTTAACTTATCTGCTATGCAATATGTAAACAACTAGCATGAAATTACAGCTGAACAGGAAGAGAATTTTTATTATTTGGAATCTGGTAACTTCTAACTCCCTGATTTGTGCCAGTTAGGGGCTCTGAGATGATAACTCTCTGCAGAAACTCACAAGTACTAGCTTTAGACTATACTTTATCTGGATGGTGAGCACACAGAAAGTTAAAACAGGGTTTGTTGTTTTTGGTTCCCCACCATGCAGTTGGCAGGTTTCTCTGCACAGCTTTCCAAGCTGAGATCCTTCTCAACCAAAAGGCTTCACTCCATTGCACTTCAAGGATCATAGGGCATGGAGAGTGGTTGACCACAGCTGATACCAGCTGATCTGGCCAAATTCATGACAGCAGTGCTTTCCACAGCTGCTTCTGAGCTCACATCAAAGCCTGATGCTTTGAAACCAAAAGTTGCAGTGCCACCCTGAATACTTGGCAGTTTTCCTGCCACAGCCTGTTGTCTTGGCTCATGCTGCTGTGTCTTGTTCAGAGGCCACTTCATAGCTCATTAAATCCTCTCAAGATTTTGCCTCAGCAAGCGTAGCTTGGACATAGAGGTAAAGCCATTACTGCCAGAGTCAAATCTGACCCCAGCTTTACTGCACTCCTATATACATGTTCCTTTCTGCACAATAATTGGAAAATGAAAGAGGAGCAGATGGGAACGAGATGGCCCCAGGAAAAGCCAATGGAAATGCCTGCACCTTCTCTCCAGCTGCAGGTTCATTTACTTACAGAAACTATGTGGATACTAGAGTAGGAATCCCTTGCTGTTATTCATTTTTGGGAAATCTTTGTAACTGTGGTCTGTAACTTGAAGTTGTACATATGCAGGATTCAAGAAATAAAGCTTATATTTACTTTATATAATTCAGTGTTTTCCTCTCCAGGCCCTCTGGCCTCGATCTGCAGGTCCTGGCATCTCAGCTCTCTGAAATTCTATATGCAGAAATCAAGACATTCCTAGTGGCACTTTTGTTATTTCAAAGGAAAGTTTACCACTTGCTGACTTCACAACACTGTCAACCACTTTCTGTCCTGGATTTTGTTATATCAAGAGAAATACAGTAAATATGTTCTGTCACAGTTATAGGAAATCAATGCGTTCATAAGAAATGCTGAATTCTTGGATATGAAAGCATCTGAAGGTGAATGAGCATAAAATCTTAGCATTTTGGGACCTGCCTGGCAATGCAGCATTGTTATCTGATACCTTATTCAGTTTTATTAACCCTGCCACACCAATCAAGAATAATAAAGCACATAGGATCAGTCTGAATTATGAGAAATGTAAAGAGATGATAAATGTAAATGATAAACATAATAGATAACAAGTAGTTGAATAAAAAAATTCAAAAGCCCAAAAAAGCTCAGGTATCTTCCATCCTAATCATGTTGCTGTGGTCTGCATTGGTGATAAATCTTGTAATCTTTTTGGTAGCCAACTTTTCTATGGAGATCTAGATGATATTAATTTCTTGTAAGAAACAGCTGGCCTCAGAATTGGGATGCTTAACTTCAATAATTTTTTTTTCCCATTTAGGATGCCCTTACTGTAGTGACTGTCTGTTGTAGTTAATGCTGGACAGAAACTAAATACCACTCAGGCATTTATTCATTTCTCACCCTCCCCGTGCTCCTGGTGGGATGGGGAAGAGATTTACAAAATGGTAAAAGCCCGGATTTAAGAACAGTTTAATAACTGAAATAAAATTCAATAATAATAATAGTAGTCATTATTGTTGATACTGTAACTGATATTGCTGCTATTATTATTATGAACAGGAAACAAGGTAAAAGAGGGAGGAATAAGATGCAAGAAAAGCAAGTGAAATACAATACAATTGCTGACCACCTGCTGACTGCACCCAGCCCGTGTCTGAGCTGTGATCAGAATCCCTTGGCCAGCTGCCTCTAGCTTACACACTGATCATGATGTTGTGTGGTGTGAAATACACCTTTGGCTAGTTTGGGTCAGCTGTCCTGGCCATGCTCCCTTCTGGCTTCCTGTGTACCTGCTCACTAGGAGAGCATGAGACACTAAAAAGTTCTTGATTCAGGGTAAGCACTGCTTAGCAAACACCAAGTCATCAGGTTTTTGTCAATGTTATTCTCATATTAAATCGGAAACATAGCACTTCACCAGCTATTAGGAAGAAGGTCAACTCTATCCTAGTTGAAACCAGGACACAAACCCTGCCATTAAAAAACTTGTCTTTCTTGCAGACACTCTGCAGCAGCAGTTCATAGATATGATCTCTTTCTAGTCCTTTTGACATTTACAACATAGCACAGATGGTTTTACATATGCTATTTAAATGTGTCCGCTCTGTGGAATAATCCCTGGACACCAGGTCAAGTACTGCAGAGCAGTCACAGCTCACAGCTGGAGGCTGCCCCTCCACAGTGAACTTGCTATATTTTCATTCCATAATTCTTGGAACAATCCCATAGGCCTCCATGGTCCTAAGACACAATTTTACATTTTTTTTGTCCTGGAGTGTGACATGAAAACGTATAATGATGTTGGAGGATGGAAAATCTGTTGGGACAGTGTTAGAGGAGTATATGTTCAGTATTGCAAGTCCCAGTCTCATTCTTCAGAGAGCAATCTCTTGAGCAATCTGGACCACATAAATGTTTTGCTTCAGAGGGATTTTGTTGATTCTCTCTAAGGGAGTGCCTACCATCAGCTGACGCTCAAGAGAACAGGACCTAGCATTGAACCTGGTAGGTTATATGACAGTGAACTTCAAAATTCCTGGCATGTTAGACCTCGTCACTGATCACATTGCTAGCTTGCATCGCAACTTCCCTTTGTTGCCAGTGGCCAACTATTTCATCCCTTCTCTTGTTTGGATGTCAATGCATATAAATAGAACTGAGGTAACAAGGGAAGCATCCAACCAAAGTTTGAACCAAAGGTCTAATGCAAACAGAAAATCCCATAAAATGTGGTCTTTTGCCACATAAGCTTCAAGGTGAAGAAGTACTCATGTCCAGAAAATCTTGATTAAAGTTCTTTTTGAAGAGACATCTCAAAAATGGACTTCCAGATCCGTATTTTAAACAGACTTTATGACATCCAAGGATAGGAATTCTTAGGGGAAATGAGTAGATTGAGAAAGCCATGATGTAGATGGACATTAGCATAGGCACAAATAAGCAGAAGAATTCTGTCCTGGTGCAGAGCTTGCAAATGCTGGCATGGCTATTATGACTATGATTCTATGACCTGCAACTAGTAGCCCTACAGACATTTTTAACTTATCTTCCAGCAATAACCAAAGTGTGCAGCATCTCCTTTAGGAGTTTGAAACTATTGGCTAATGAACCTCATTTTTCAAAATATGTGCCCAATTTCCAATTTCAATTTGTGCAGCTGAAGCTTGTAGTCATTAATTCTTGTTATGCTTTTCTCCACTAGATGAAGGAGCTCTATTTTCTCTCCATTAACAAAAACAATTCATCTCTCAGTCATCTTTTGAAAAGATGAGCAGATTTAGTTCTTCAGGTTTCTCATAGGAAGGCATATACTTCAGCCCTCTAATTATTTTTGTAACAGCTTTTTGTATCTGTTCCAGTTTTCTCCAGTCTAATGACCACATCTGCATACAGCGCTCCTCTCTTGGTTTCTCCTGCGATGTGTAATGAAGTAACAAATAAATTAAGTAAGGAAATAAATTAGAGTCTTTCTGTTCCTCTTCCATCACTAGCCAGTACAAATCACCACTAACGTATTTTATCTATGGCATCCAATTTGAAGTTCCCACTGGCTGACTTCTGCATGACAATATCTAAATAGTTGTCAGAATCCATGACTTTTCAGATTATAACTCTACCTCCCTGTGCTCTAGCTTTCATTCCTTTTCCTAGTTTGGCATTTTTAATATAGTGAGACTTCTTTTAGTCTGTTTGGATGGGTGTAGGTAAGCCAGAGATATAAATTGTTCCATGTGACAGCTTCAGCCTCACAGTTACATCATTCAGGCAAACTTTAGGGCACCTGCAAACTATACTGTCATTTTAAAAAGACAGGTAACAACTGCAAGAGGAATTATGTAGCAGTGAGTGGAAAGGGCAAGGAAATATATCTTTACACCTTTCTGCTACATCAGTTTGTGTGTCTCTGCATGACTGAGAGCTGTGAAGGACAGAAGCATAGTGGTCACCTCAGGGTTCTTTATAGTTGTCCTCATATTAATACTGACCTCCCTTCAGGAGCATTTTTCTGCCTCTCTCCCCCTCTCCAGACTTTTACCATGTCTTGCAAATATCCAATTATTAGGAAGGGAATAAGGCATTGTGTTGGTCACAGTCAATAAATCAGCCTGGTTGGCTCATAGGAAAAGGAAAAAAAATCTGTACATGAAACCAGGATTTTTTTAATGTGGAATAGGAATAAAAAATATTTGACAGATTCAGGTCTTGTAGTGACAGAAGAAGGTATTCATTAGAAAGGTTATAAGGCACCACTGGGATAAGAATAAGTGAATTAAAGTGATGGCTTCCTTTGATTCTATGCAAAATCCATAACCAAATAAATAAGTAAAATGCAAAGGTTATTTATTTAATTTTCATGTCCTTATTTTTTCACAGAAAAATCCTGGAGTTTGATGCTTTCTTCTCCTGCTGTCACAAATAAATTCTAATGGCATTTTAGGTTTTACTGCAGTGCAGCATGAATTCTTCTGCCTACGTGTGTTCAGCAATAAATACAAAACAGGCCAGATCTGCAGTAAAAACACTCTCCCAACCACATTTGACTCTTGTATTTACAGCAGAATTTCATTCAAAGCAAGCAATCTCACAAGACTGAATCTAATTTTCTCATATCACTTGGAGCGCATAATGCTCCAGTGCCCACATTTTAAGGAAAACAAATTTCAAAGATTTTCTAGCACAGATCAACCCACATGTTTAAATGGAACAACTGAATAATGGAATAGTTAAGCCAGTTCAGATGCAAAAGAGTATTCAATAAGCTTTGCAGAGGGTAAGCTTACACAAGTGCATTCACAAATACAAATTATTTTCTATGTAGACCAAACTTTGCTTCCATAGATTTATGGTAGATCTTAAATGTTTCTCTAGGGCTCTTTGATTTCAAAAGGGAAGGAAGAAATAAAGAAATAAAATCTCTGTAGCGCCCCTGTTTCCTATCTGCATGCACCTACAAATCTTTTCTTTGCTTTAAGCCAGTAGTTCCTTGTGCCACTGACATAAACTCTAGCAGGACCAAGAACACCAAGAGCAGAATAATTCTGCTTATAAGACCTCCTACCCTCACCAGAATGAAGCAGGCAGTACAAGCCAATAGTTAACCTTGGCTATGTCCTTAGGCAGTTGGGATGGAATGACACTGCCATGATGACATGGAAGTTAATGACAGAACATGAAGAGCTAACATGAAAAAGGGCTGAGAGCTAAATAATTTGGGCTTTTTTTCCACCTGTACTAGCTGACATAATGAAAGATATAACGTCTTCCTGCAAACCTTCTCTGTCTTATATGCACCTTTAGATAAAAGAACAACACAATAAATACTTTCTAGTGAATTTGCTCCACCATTTGAACATTATTGTTTCCAGGATTTGTTCAATGTTTCATATGGGAAAACTGCTCTTTGTTACACTCATTCCACAAACGCTATAGGATGTTTTTAATGAGGTGTAATTGACTGAAGGTTACAAGACATATTTTATGTGGAAGAGAGAACTTGTCCAGAATTTTATAACTCAGCTCACAATCTCCTTGAAAGCTCTTCTAACAAGGTTTAATGGTCTCTATTGGGATTCTCTTTAATTTCCCCCAAAGTTTTCTACTCACAGTAAATGGGATTTTTTTTTTTTAATTTTTATAAAGGAACAGAGCTAAAAATTAGTTTTTCATTAAATCTTTGGTTTTGCTCCACACTTCCTGTGTGACCCTGGAAAGCTACTGTAGGATGTAGGAGGTGAATGAATAATGACAGACTTTGACTTGTATTGATATCAGAGAGGATGACCTTCATCTTTGTGAAGAGCTGCCACAGGGAAACTCAGCTGAAGTTCTTGTTATCTGCAGAGCTTATTGGATGAATGGTCATGGTTCTGTAAAGGAACCATAAAAAAAATAGTCTGCACCTAAAGAGAATTGTTCATTTCCCAGATCAGGACAATGAAATTAGAAATAACTACTTATTTCTATCAGGAAATATTGCTCACTTTCCTTGTGAGTGAACCACAGGATGCTTTTTTGGTGCTACATCAGTCAGATCATGTTCAATGCACAATCTGTCCAGAAATAACATTACCCTCCAGCAAATAACAGCTAACACTGCAAAATAAATACCATAAATAAATGTGTATACCTACAGCTGTCAGGTGCTGTAAGGTCCTTGGAACACTCAAAAGTGGCTAGTCATACCATGAACGCTTCCTAAAGTACTACTGATGATAATACCAATACTCTTACTTGTAGGTTGAGTTCTCACTATATTGAACACTGCTTCTATCATTAGTGGTAGCTCAGAAATCTCTAACTGAATCCAGTTTGCCCATCTGTCTACTAATTTTCTAGGCACTGTATCATAATGTTTGAGCATTATGTCAGCAGAACACTGGAGGGCTGATTCAGGATCATCCATTTTTAACTTGAGCCATAATGGTCCTACCAATATAAGATTCCTTCAAATGTGTTGTCCTGGTATTGCGGTTTTGGACAGTATCAAAAAATGAAACAAAACTAATCATATGTGTTATAGAGAAGGATTTGTGTCTAGAAGTGTGTAAGAGTTTGTGAATAGACTCTGACATCTGAAAAAACAATTGTTTTCTGTTTCTGAGACAACGTGTTCCACTGCACAGGAGGGGATATTGTCCTGTTCATCCATCAGAAAGTCTATTTACCTTTCAATCACCCATTCAAAAGTTCTAGTTAGATTTGAAAGGAATTATTTTCAAGCACTTTGTCTTGGTCCATTTTTCCTTAAAAACTTTGTGGAATTTGTTCCAAGCATAGGAGCACCTGCAGTAAGTACGGATGGCCAGTGAGTCTAAAAGAAGGATTAACAGCCAGTGAGAAAAAGCTCAATGGAAATCATCTAGCAGCCTCTTCGGAAATGTTTGACTATTTATTGCCTAGCACCTGCCTTCATGATTAGTCTTCTCTTTGTAGGAGAGAATGAAAAAGAATTTCCTAGAGAGGAAAGAGCATAGAAGATAATTCCAGCAAGAACAGAGTAGGAACACACATCACTTTCTCTAATTTTTGACTGTCATAGTGAGAGATTTGTTAAAAAACAGCAACAGCTTTTCTGCAAAGTTGAAAAGGAAAACAAACAAACAAACAAAACAGTAAAAAGCACAGGCAGAGCCTTAATATTTTGATTAGCTTAGATACTTTTCTCTCTATATGAATAATGAATCAAAACACAAGACAAAGTTAAGAGACTTGGCAAGTCCGTTTGGTGATAACAGCAGCAGCTGGCTCACAATACCCCGCCCAAGTCATGGAGTACAACTTTATCTGATGAACTATGTTTGGGAAAGGAAAGTTTCTTCTGAGATGTAAAGAAGAAGGAAGAAAGGTTTGAAATTAACTGGAGTAAACTGTAAAGACAGAGGATAGCCAAGCTTTAAAACATGCCAACATCAAGGGAAAAACATAATCTAGGCAATCCTCTCATCTGAGGTGGATTCTGAGAAGTCCTCCTCTTATTCTCCCACAAAATCTTCATTGGTAACTGGATTGACTAAATCCCTTACTGCTGACTATAGCCTGAGCTGGTGCAGGAGTCCTGGATACCCACACCAGTGAGTCTCATCCATGGCAATCACAGGCAAATAGGTAACAGATGTTTTGTATAGAATAGCCTGCATGACTTAATGTGTTCATTCATGCAGCCCCCAAGTCACACAACACTAGCCATCCCTTTAGAGCAAATAGAAGACTTGAAAGAAACACACACACGCGCACACAAGCGCACACACACACACACAAAATGGCCTTCAAAATGTTAAAGTGTGGAGAGCAGTCAGAGGCCATGACTGCACATATAAAGGAGTGATTCTGCTGAAAAGAGTTTTCCCTGTGTTTCAGTGTCACTACTTAATTTCTTTAACCTCCCACTGATATTTTCTGCTTTCAGATCATAAAAGCATAAGAACACACCTGTTAGTTAAGAATCTTGAAGCCAGAATCTATTTTCATCTGAAAGAATTTCCTTAGATTGACATGGTTTTCCATTAAGGAATATCTTAGAGACATCTCTTCTAGCCTTTGGAAAATTCTTTATGTTTATTTTCAACCTCAATCCTTTGAATTTCATTTGAAATTAACTCAGAGAAAATGTGAAGATTTTACATCTGTGTTGACCCATTCAAAAAATACACTTCAGTTTTGCTACTCTTATTTTCTAATGCAAATTTCAAAGATCAACTTTCAAAAGTTTCTGGTTGACTTCAAAACCTAAACCAACTTATTTTGCAGTGGAATTTAGCACTTATATCACTTTGGACTCAGACAGTTTGGTTTGGGAAGTTAGATGAGTCTCTGGGAGAGTTAGCTATGGAAAAGCCATGCAGCAGAGCAGTGATTGGACATTTTTCTTCCTTTTTCCATCCACATGCACAATGGAGCACAGAAACACAGCACTCTTCAAAGCACATGCTTGTTAGTTTATATTCATTGCCAGCAATTCTTTTGTTTCAGTCACTGGCTTTGTGACAGAGGATGCACAGTGCTACCTCCATGATTCTCAGCCTAGAATTCAAATGCATTTTGAGTCCTTACCAGAAGGTGAAATTGAAACAGCTCTTGCACAATGATCTCAGATACAGGAACGACCTGAAAGAGCTGAGCTTGCTAAGCCTGCCTTGGTCATAGTCAATGTTGGCAAGGCTGGGCTGAGAAGCGAGTGGTAACTGCAGCTGTGGGTTCATCCATCAAAGACAGGAGTGTAAGGGTAACAGCAGAAGCCTTCAGGCTGGCTCTGGCAGCAGGAGACGTGGTGCTTCAGCTCCTTACATGTGTACTGGAAGAGGGGATGCAAACAGCCTTCCCAAGGCTACTTTTCTCTGTACTGTGACCCTTGTCACCTGCCCGCTTAGTCTGAAGCCACACTCTCTGTATATATTTTGATCTAGTCACATTTAGAAAGACTCTTCTTTTTGATCCTGACAAGCAGCCAAAATATTTAGTTAATAGGCTGAGCTAATGTGAAGTAACACGATGGAAAAACGCTTATGGCAATACTGCATGAAAAGTTTCTTTCTGTCACAGCCAGTAGGAAAGAAATAGCACAATGAGACAGTCAGTTCTTAAAACTTCATAATTACCTGTTCTGATAAACAGCAGCTTGAAGAAAGGTCATTTTATCTGATACACAGTGGTTTGAATAAAAATTTTTTATCTAAATTATTTGCTCCTCAAACCCAAGAGAAAAGACCTGTCCAAGTTGGAAAAGAGAGTGAAATTTTTGCTCTAGTATATCCGGATTACTTAAAGCCATCAAAGCGTTGCTTAATTTAGCCTGGTGCTATCTTTTGCAGTGTGAAATTCTGAAGGGATTGTTATGAAAACTTAAAAATAAAAAATCTTTAAAAGAAAGTCAGCAGAACACAATTCTTGAACCTGCATCCATGGGACTTCATAGCAAAATCCATCTGTTCTCATGATGAAAGCTGAATAGCTCTTCTACCAGTATCGCTGTTTTCTCATAACATTTACAAGGAAAGGTTGACTTTTGGGAATCCTCTAAAAAGCTCTGTAACATTTCAAGGTTAAAAGTGGGTAACCACTGAAAAACTTTGATCATTAAGATAGTTACACACTGAGAAACATTTATCTGTGACGAACTGTAATTATTTAACTGACTACTCAGATGTCAGCTGAAACCAGCAGACATTGCAGAGATAAGACTGACATCATGCCAGGCACTCTGCTGGCCAGTGCTGTGCTCCATGCCAAAGTCAATGAAGAATTGAAAGTGGAAATAAAGACATCTCAAAGTGATAAAGCTTCATCACAGTCATAGAAACCACTATTGGCAGCACCAGTCTCCTAATCCTTCCTAATACTTTCTCCACTTTGAATTAATCAACTTCGTATTTGCTTTCAATTCTTGCCTCCTGACTTTATTATTAATTTATAAACATTTATCTATTATTTATATATATTAATTATTGATAATAACTAATTTAATAATTGTATTTTCTCAGTGAAAAATTGCAGTAGATCAACAATCAACTTTAACACGTGACAAAAAACATTTGTGAATGGAATAGTAAGCCCAAAGGAGCGAATATTAGGACACAACTATTCAAAAGGTATTTAGAGTGTAATCATAAAATGCATGAAATGTTTATTTGCAACAGAATTCACTCACATAGCAATTCCTCTGATTAAATTTTTACTTTGGTTGGGTCCACATAGCAATCCCAATGCTTTTCATGTAGTAATCAACACAGCTCAAAGGTCCAATACTGTACTGAGTTTCTCATGAACAATTTATTAATTGGTTAGTTTTCAAGATTATACACACTGTTGAGAAAAATGTATATGTTCCTTAGTTTATTAGTTAAAAATTGTTCTACTGCTTGTGTTCCAGATGCCAGCCTACAGTAATTACCTTTTCCTTTTTACAAAACTTTTTTTTCTTCAGTTATATACAACCTTCAGCTTCATTACTTAAATCCTTGAGTCCTTCCACTATTACCCCTGTACCAGCCCCAGGCACTGACAGAGTGGGTTTGTGTGAATTTAGTGCTCCCTGAGAGGTTTTTCCCTGACAGCCTAGAAAAGCAAACTCCTCTTTTATTCATATGGCTAAGTGCAGCATGGAAGTAATGCTACAAGCTCCTTGAATAGTCCTCCAAGAAATGATACATCCTTCATTTTCTGTGTCTTTTCCTAAATTCCACAGTCTAATACTTGATATGAGAGTCGTTTGTGCTATGATCACAGGGAGGCAAGTCAGCTTTGCCAGTTATTTCAGTCCTAAATGGCTTTTATTCTCCACTAGTATGGACTGAAATGGATCAGCGAACCTCAGTTTGGTTTTTGTACTGGGAATAAGAATTGTAGGTAAGGTAGTTGAGGTGGGTTACTCTCAGGGTTTGCTTCTGTGAGAGGTGAATCAAATTAGTTCATTTTGGAAAATTACTTAAGCACCAGAATGTTTTGAATGCTTATATATTTAGAAGCTCTCAGAACTGAAGTCCATATCCCAATAATGTTCTTATTTATTTCCTTCTGTAAGCAACCTTTTAAACGTGACAAAATGTTCAATTCAACCTTAAATCATGTGCGCACGTACCCTCTCTCCCCTTCCCTCTTCCTCGCCAGTGACTTTACTTGTTAAACTAGAATAAACTTCAAGCCAGAGAAATGTCTATTCATTGAAAAGGAGTAGAAGAAAGCCAAGAGACTCTTTGAAGCATCCTGAAGCAACTCGTGATGGGATAGCTGAGCTACAGAGAGGACTTGGGTAGATGGGGCTTCAATCTCTGAAGCTGCAACTCCATGACATTACTATGCCTCTCAAACACTTGCAATTCCTGGCATGTGCCCTTTTTAGCTCTCCTATGCTTTTTCTGAAACAAAATCCCACAACTGATTTTGTATAACTACTTCCAGGGCAATCAATAGTCCTTGAAATTTAATGCAGTATTTTGTTAAGTTTGCAAATAGAATAGTTATTATGTGGAGCCAAATGCTGGGGCCAGGGCTGATTTGCCCCTTTCAGATGTAAGAGAAAAAGGTTTACCTCACATGCTAACGTGTCATTTTGCAACTTCAGGCTTGATCTTGATTAGTGTTTAAAAGCATTTTGTTGGAAAGTATTAGCAGAGATGTTTTAACACTAAAGCGGGGAAACAAAAACATGTTATTGCTGGACAGATTCCATTAGAAAGGCTATAGCTAATACCTGTAAAGCACAAAATTCCTGGTCTCTGAGGTGGTTTAGAATTCTCTCCTTGAAAAGTCTAATTTGCATTTAGTTCCAGAAAAAACCTGACTTGTTGCCACTTCCCACCCCAACCAGACCACAACTGCCTAGGAGGCTGCATGAAACACATGGAGGCCCTGCAGAGAAACCTGGACAATTTCAGGGTGGGAAATCACTTCCCAAGGTGTATGTACAGACTGGGGAATAAAACACTGGAGAGGAGCACCACACAAAGGGTCCTGGTTGACAGAAAGCTGAATGTGAATCAGTAGTGCCCTGGAATCCAAGAGGGCCAACCATGTCCTGGTGGGCATCAGGCACAGCATCACCAGCATGTAAAAGGAGGTGATTGTCCTGCTCTACCCTGTGCTGCCACAGCCTCACCTCAAGTCCTGTGTGCAGTTTTAGAAGCCACAATATAAGAAATATACAAAGCTATTAGACAGTGTCCAAAGGAAGGCAACAAAGATATATGAGGATATATGAGGAGTGGATGAAGGCACTTGGTCTGATCAGCCTGAAGGAGACTGAGGGGAGAGCTCATTGCAGTTACAACTTCCTTGTGAGGGGAAGAGGGGGGACAAGCGCTGATCTCTTCTTTGAGGTGTCCAGTGACAGGACATGAGGGAATGGCAGGCAACTGTGTCAGGGGAGATTTAGGTTGGATATTAGGAAAAGATTCTTCACCCAAGTGGTGACTGGGTGCTGGAACAGGCACCCCAGGGAAGTGGTCACAGCAGAGCTCAAGAAGTAGTTGGACAATGCTCTCGGGCAAATGGTATGAGTCTTGGGTATGGCCCTTTGCAGGGCCAGGAGTTGGACTTGTGCATCCTTTCCAATTCAGGATATTCTATGATTCCTGCTCTTCAGAAGCCCTGCTCAAAGTCAGCTCACTTCTAAGCACAGTTTCCCCTCTGCAAGATGCTGCAGGGCCAGCCACACTGCTGGGAAACCTGAGGCTGTGGAAGATGTGGGCTGACAGGAGAGAGGCACTAGCAAGTCTAAAGATGATGCAGAGGTTGAAGCAGAGACTGAATCAAAAAAGTCAGAGTGGCAGATCTTAATCAAACTTTCTCATGATTTATACTGAAGGTTACTTTCATGATGAAGCATCCAGTCCCTCTCCACGCTCATGCCAAGCTCCTTCCTTTCATGCTCTGTTTGGCAATGAAGTCACTGACCTTTTCATTGTCCTCATGATGTTTCCAAGGGTTGAATGTAGGCTGCTTCCATCTCCCAAATGCTGGCAGTCCTTGTTTTAACCATTTTGGGTTTATAGAAATTTTATAAGTCCATTTCTGGAGGCAGAGAATGAGTTGAAAGAGGATAAAAGGTAT
Organism: Serilophus lunatus; assembly: GCA_013399895.1. Taxonomy (NCBI): domain Eukaryota; kingdom Metazoa; phylum Chordata; class Aves; order Passeriformes; family Eurylaimidae; genus Serilophus; species Serilophus lunatus. Next base: position 24,882 of record VXBA01000818.1, on the reverse strand, counting down.
CAGAAGTTGCTGTTAGGAGTTTACTGCGGGGAAAAAAAAAAATTGAACTGGGAACTTAGATTTCTGCACAGCAAAGAATCACATAGGAAGTGTCTTGGGCGCAGACTGATCCATGATAGCAGATAATGGTTCCTGACACATAATGATTTATTCTCTAAGGTTTACACCTTATTCAAATTTCTCGTGGTCTAATGCTTTGTCTCCTGGAGACACTGTAGCCAAGAATAGCTTCAGAAGTTCCTAGGTCCTGCTGAGTTTTCCTGATTTCTAGCTTTGGATTTGTCCATGAGGAGGTATAAAAATCAGAGTGTATTTTTCAGCTATTTTGAAGGAGGCATTAATGTGAAAAGCCATTGTTAGAATACATTATCCCTGTGAAGTGAGAAAAAAAAAAGAGGGAATACAGGGTAAAAATGAGAAGGAAAAAAAATCTGTAAACGTGCCCCAGAGCTGTCATGCAAAAGCAAAAAACAAAAACATTTCCATTATGTAAGCTAGAGCTAGAAAAAACTGACAGCAAAACCCCAGTTTTTGTTTTCTCATTGCTTTTTCACCAGGAGGTGGGGCTGTTAAGCACTAGATTTATTCGGTAATGCACTGAAAAACTGTGGGTGAAATGAAAACCATCCTTTCTCTTCATTTTCCCTCTGAAACTCATTGTGCAAATGTGAATGAAAAGCATGAACTTTCTAGATATTTTAAGCCCTGATTTCATATTCTGATGCAAAAAAATTGAAATAACTTTAAAATGATTTTGCAATGGTTTAGATGAACTGCCTCTAGGAATGAATTAAGTACCAGTAGCTAATTAAAACATACATTAACTTGGGCAACTGGAAAGCTCAGGAGGTTTGCAATTATTACTATTCCCAAGTTCCTATCCAGTCTATTTCTAGGATAGCTCTGCAATTCAGTTATGAGAATTAAGTCACAAAAAGAAATCACAGGACCCTGCTATGTGGCTAATTGCATAATAAAAAGATAAACAAATTTAAGGTCACCTGATTCTAATTCTGACAAGCTGCCACAAGGGATGAAAGCAGCTTTTCTAAAGTAAGGAATCTGAGCTGAGGGAAGTGCTTATTTTTGGTGTTTCCATGGCTTCTGCTTCACCACATTTGAGGGCGAAGTTGCAGACCCCTTGGGATGGGAAGGTGCAGCCAAAGGAAGAAAACATGTAATACAGCAGGAAAGTAGGTGCAGGCCTGCGTTCTCGTCTTATGTCCCAGTCACTGAGCCAAGATGCCTCAATGGCATTTCCACTTTGCCTCTCTTCATAAGATGCACTAAAATGCACTTCCTCACAAGATCTGTGTGGGCATATTATTACTAGGACAGACTTGCAGCTAGGATAATTTAAAGGGATTCTTGTCCTCATCATGCTGTGTGGCAAGCTCTCACCGTATATATCAAGAAATTTCTGGTGTAAGCTCTCACCTAATATATCAGGAAATCTCATTATCACGCCGTGCAGATTTGCTTCTGCACCTGCGAAGAAAACTTTTCCAACAGGTATCTTCAAAGATTGGCTGTCCTTTCCCTGTCCTCCACCTTTTAGTGGAAGGTGTCCCTGCCCACAGAACAAGAGTTGGACTAGATGGTCTTTAAGGTCCCTTCCAACCCAAACCATTGTATGATTCTACAATTCTGTAAATACCTCGGGTACAGCCCACCCCGAAACAGAACTAAAGACTGAAATCCACAGAGTGGATCCTAACAGACATCGACTCAGGCATTCCAAGAGTCCCTGCCTGTTCACAAGATTTAGTTGGATTCTCAAACACCTGCCACATTGTGGCCCTAACCCATTCACAACCCAATGTTGCAGTCAGGAGCTGACTAGCTCAGAGAAGACCATGAAGGCATCCACGTTTACCACAGGGAGATGTGGCACAGGCGAGGGAAATCAGAAACTATTTCCGGCTACTGGTGCAATTCAGTTCAGGAGTAATGATGGATCTTTGTGTCCTGCAGCAAGCATAGCTTCTGCCAGCTCATCCAAATGCTTCCTCCCACTCACAGCACAGTACTTCCCTCTCCTCTGAGATGACTCATGCTGTGTTCACTTCCATCCACAGCCCAGTTCCTGCCAGGGATTAGGAATAAAACACAGTCAATATGTGCCCTTGTGTGTCTTGGCAAATTCTCCCTGCAGGGTATGGGGGTCAATGAAATCCCAGGTATTTGCTGTCTTCCCTGACTTTGTCTAGGTACCAAACAAGGTGGAAACTCATGAACAAGAGAAGTTTATGCATAATCAGCCATGTTGTGTTGTGCCCTACCTGGAAACTTCAAAGTTTTCAACCCCAAAAGATTTTGAAGACATTCAGCATATATGTGCTAACAGTGATTTCAAAAGTTAATAATACTAAATTCAAATAAAGGTGGATTCCTTGTTCTCATCCATAAGTAGAGAGCATTAAGCAGACAGTGAGAGTCTGATTTTCATATCCATATTAAAACATCAGGAGCTAGCCCTTTAAAATCTCCAGAAGGGATATAACAAACAGATAAAGCAGATTGCTCTGTTCAGTGATTTTAATATTCCTCAGTATTAGGAAGGAAGGGATTGTGCAGAATAGAAGTTTCAACCCTTGAGCTCACAAATCACAAATTTAATATTTGGTAGGCAAACGTTTCCTTTGTTATCTCAGATTTTTCACTCTATGCTATTTTTCTAAATGCCCCATCCTTATCCAGATGCCATATATACCCATCTACCATAATGTGCTGGTGGTGTAGAGTCACAAAGAAAGATTCACATAATTGATGGAGTTGGAAGAGACCTCTGAATCCAACCCCTCTGCCAAGGCAGGGTCACCTAGATCAGGTGACACAGGAACACATCCTATTGTGTTTTGAATGTCTCCAGAGAAGGAAAATCCGTGACCTCCCTGGGCAGCCTATTGCAGTATTCTGTCACCCTCAACATAAAGAAGTTCCTCCTCATGTTGAGATGAAATTTCTTTTAGTTTCTGACCATTACTCCTCATCCTGTTGCTGGGCACCACTGAGACGAATCTGGAGCCATCCTCTTGGCACCGGCCTTTGTGATATTTATATGGAATACGATATTCTCAGTTTTCTCTTCTCTAAACAGGCCCAACTCACACAGTCTCTCTATATAAGAGACATGCTCCAGACCCAAAATTACCTCTGTGGACTCTGCTGGACCTTCTCCAGTAGATCCCTGTCTCTCTTGTACTGAAGAGCCTGGAACTGGACACAGTACGCCAGATGTGGTGTAACTAGGGTCAAGTAGAGGGAGAGGATCATCTCACTTGACCTGCTGGCCACACTATTCCAGATACAAATCCTTAAAAATATTTAATGCCAGTATTTTAGAAGCATCAACATTATATAAACCTGGTAGACCTCTGTGAATCTTCAGTCCCTGGTGCCAAGGCACAAAACACTGTCTGCATAGGTCATGAACACAGCAAGGTCTGGACAATGACATATAAGAATATTTTGGAAGACCTTGACAAGAAGAAATATAGAGTTATCTATCCAGAGATATTAAATTGTTATTGTCAAACACTCTGGACTGGTGGAAGGGCAAAATCATAAGCTATTCTGAGGAGGAGAGCTATCACTGCAGTGTGGTATAAAATCTGTAGATGGGAGTTTTACTGTGGCTTCAATGAAACCAGACTGTCATACTATAGCACTGAACACAAGTTAGAAATCTTGCATACAGCACATACTCAACTAACCATTTTGCATTTCCCTGCTCCTGACCTGACACAGGGCAAAATTATCTAATTATTTTTTATTAATTATGAATTATTAATTCCTTGGTTATCACCAGTCACATGTTTTGTTTTGTTTTGTTTTTTCTCTTGCTTTCTGCTCATGTTTAAAATACAAAATCCCAATAAAAACAGAACCTATTCTATTTTGGATTAATCTCTTTCCACCCACCCTGCCACCCCCCATTACCTAGCAGCAACTTTCTAGTTCTGAAACTTTGCTTTACCTCTGGCTGAAATTTCACAGTCATTTAATATTAAAATTTGACAAACTGGAAACATTAAAGCTGAATTATTAAGTAGTTTGAGGCTATAGTTTAATCTACTATAAAGCAGACTCATTCTAGTGGGGAATGTCTTGCAGTAGATTTACTCTCTGTACTTAGTATACTCTTTCATTTCTTAAAAGTTACTTACAGCTTAAATAATTAGCCGCAGTTTATGCTTGACATGGCAATATTCTTCTTTGCATACAGACATGGCTGAACTGATTTGATTGTGTCATCTGGGCAAAACTGCTGTTTTTTCTGCCATACACATGACAGAAAATTAACAGGTAAAAGCAATAATATAATGAATCTCATTCAGGCAAAAGAAGGTGTGTAAAATATAAACAAATATTTGCATCCTGATTTTGATTATCATTTTTTATGGCAGAAATAAGTGAAGAAAACACATGAATTGTCATTTCTGGAACTTTCATATGCAAATAGTTATAATCTTCATTCAACAAAGGGTTTGGTCCCATCACTCAGGGGCTAACTGTAACTTCCTGCACCTTTTTCTCACTAATGAAATAGGACAGTAGATGTCCATAAATTCCCAGCTCTGATGGTCATGGTGTATTTCCCACAAGGGTCTTTCAAGCAGCAACATTTACAAATAGAGATTGGAATGTATCTATGAATTGGGGAGGTGCAAGATTTGATCAAGATGCTGTTGTCTTCCTTGTGCCAAAAAGCACAGCTCTTTTTCAAGCAAATTCTGTCCTCAGCTTAAAATTGATTGAAATATTGGTGCCCATGAAAAAGCTAACATCAGCCCAGCTATGATGAGTTATGCTGCGCGCAGAAAATGCAAATGCAAAGGCGACAACGTCAGCCAAAAGAAAATGAAAGGACAAAAATTATAGCAGATTTATCTTAAACATTCTTACACGATACCAACAATGAGGAAAAAATGATGGACGATAGAAAAGTAGCAGACATTGTGTTTGTGACAAGAAGTTTAGGATCTGTTTGATTTTCTTGTGCCAGACTGCTCTTGCAGTACTGTATACTTTTATGATGATCATTTAATATTTCAAAAGTAAGGGTTCCCAGTATGGGAAATAGCACAATGTGACAAATATTGGTACCAGGGCATACTGAGGTCTATCCTCAGTTTCTCAAACTTCAAATAATCTCAGACAAGTTCTCATTTGAAGTTCCTTTCTGAAGACAGCACATCTCTGCTCATACTGTTTCTTAGTTCTCGCTACTGCATGGGATCTTTGCATTGATGGCTTGCTTTAATATCTTAATCTATGCTGCAACAGAGTTCAGAGGTGATTCTATTCTGTTGGGATGCATAAAAACTACTGAAACCATAACAGTCAAATAAATCCCAATACAATGAATGTAAATACTTCCTTTAGCTTGAATGATTTGATTATTTTGAAAATCAGCTAAACACAGGTAGCACCTTTTTAATCATTAACTTTTCAGCATGTTCATATAATTGGAATTTGTTTCTTGTGAAACATAGTTGAGAAAATCTCTCTAGAGGAGGGAAATTTTATTTGCTTTTTTAACCATGAAAAGCCCATCTCAGAAGCTTTCCTGAGGTGAAACATTAATTGAAACAGTGCTTTCTACAAAATGCGAAGGAATGGAAAGCGGCTTTTACTTTTACAGCTGCTTCAAATGTATTTTTAATTGTAGAAATAAAACCATTTTAGTTCATCTTTACACTCAGTTCATTTGTTCTGTTTCATTGATGCTGGTGTGACTCAGGTGACATGCCATTTTCTCCTTCAGAGTTTTGTTAGATTTACAAAGGTAAATCCAAGAATTTTGCCCTAGACAGGACTAGATGCAGAGCAGACTTGTTACTGAATAAATAAATCTGCCTTGAATTTAGTTTTTCTCTCTCAGGTAGACACAAAAAAACCCTTGCCTTTGTAAGATTTGGTATCTTTGTTCCATTACCATGAGAAGCTTTTTTTTTTTTCTTTATTGTTTCAGAATGACAGAATCCTTCTATTATTTAGAAGAGCTTAAGAACATTAAAACACATTGAAATGAAAAACAAAATCCAGCAGAAAAACTTGAAACCTGATGAGGTGAAAGCTTTTTCCCACCTTCTACAATATGGACTTGCTGTCATATACATAAAAGAGAAAAAATAGTCTTTGAAAAAGGCAAACATGAGGAGGAGGAAGCCATAGAAATTAGACTTGGCCAGCCTGTACAGCAGAACAGAACTTTGTGGGTGGTCATACTTTCCTGTACCAAAAATGTAAGCAGCAAAATAGGCACTGGTCCCTGCTCTCGCCCCAGCCCTCGCTTCTGTTTCATCCACCCCTGCTCAAGAAAAGAAAACAGAAACTCCAACTGTTTCAAAATAGTAGCACATTTTAGTGTGGCAGAAGACAGGAGATACAAAGCAGAGAAGGAGGTTGGACTTCAGGAAAAATCAAGGGACCAACAAAACTGCTCTCCTCAGTTGACTTGCAGTTGTTCTAGCTTGTAACAGGAGCAACAAAGACGTAAGATGTTTGGCAGATCACTTTCTGCTGTTGAGGTACTTCATTTGCTCAAATTCTTCTGGCCTCTATTGAGTATGCAGTTTGGTTTTATGGAATTTAATTTGCTAGCCTTCACATAGTCCTCAAACCTGATTCTTTTTACGGTAGTAGTTTTTTTGCATTTCCTTGGCTATACGAGGGGGACCTATATTTTATATTTGCATTTGTGGTGGTTTGGACTGTTATGTCACTAGAGGGGCACACAACAATGATGGAAGACTGAACAGATTTAACAGCAACTAACAGATTTATTATCTAGGGCTCTACGAAGAAATTTATGGGATCTCAAGATGCAAGACAAAATACACACTATAACACTTGACGATATCACGCAAAAAAACCCAAAAAACAACTGCTCTTCAAAGTTAGCTGGCCGGCCAAGAAGCAGAGGAAGGAAATGGAAGCTGCCTCGTTGATGGTAATCTCTTGGCTCTCAGAGCTTCCTGTAAGACAAAAATGCTGAAAAACACCCATCCCACCCCACACCCCCCCCTCCGGGACACTCACGGGGGAAAACTATCTCTTGTGGTTGGGCTGGCTTGGCACTGATGGCGCCAAGCTGCTGCTTGTGCCGATGGAGGTGAACAGAAGAAATCCACGCAGTCCAGAAACAGGGAAGAGGGGAGCCCTGCTGCTCTTAGCTCAGGAGGGAGCCAAAAAGAGAGAGAGGACTTCTGTGACTGCGGCTTTTATGCCCTGGAATTCACGTGGGAAATTTGGCATTTTTTTCTCAGCCAGGCTGTCTTTAGATTGGTTGATGGTGTTAAGATCTGCCTTTTTTTCGGGATCTTCACTCTAGGCAAAATGGCGGTTCTCGCCGAAACGCCACGTGCTCAGGGCCCAGTGGCTGTCAGCAGCCATCGCCGCTGACCACGGGGCCACCAGCACCGCCCGCGGGGCACTCGCCTCTCGCAGGGACCCTCAGGAGGGATCCCTGGGGTGGCGGCACTATTCATGGCTATCTGGAGCAGCTGCTGTCACTGTGAGGTTACTGCTAGTACAGCGCCAGCACCAGACATCCGTTGCCACCCCAGGGACTCTGCAAGAGGGTTTCCCAGGCCAGCGGGGTCACAGGAGCCATCTGTAGGCCAGAGAGGGCAGTTGGTGCAGCCCCACACTGCAGTGACCAGTGGGGAGACACTGCTGCCATCCCCAGAAAGCCAAGGAGCGGCAGCGCCAATCACAGCCCACCACACGGGGACTGGGGGGGCTGCAGGAGCCTGTGGTGCCCGCTGCCACTCTGTTCTGCCTGCCACCGTGAGCTGGGAGGCGCTGCCATGCCAAGCAGCTCTGTGTATTCTGCATGGCGCCAGGTAGGACCAGGCAGCACTGCCTGCCCACAGCCTGCTGCTATGAGCCGGGACCCACCGTGGGAGACCACCACGCCACCAACGCCGCTCCGGAGCTCTCCCAGCATGACTGTCAGTAAGAGGGGTCTGCACTAGGAGAAGGGAGTGCCACCAGCTCCAGCAATAACTGAAGGGGGGGGGGAAACTCTGTGCCCACCACGCCGAATGGCAACTCAACCGTGGGCACAGTGAGAGTGCCAATTTTGTTCCCGTCTCTCCGCCACTGCCCCACCATGGAATCCGGGCAGCAGGAAGACAGGAAGAACCCCTGGGGGACAGCCCCACTGCTCTGTTCCTTTGGGACCTCCACTGCCATCCTCCCATGTGAAACTGGGCGGTGGGGGGAACAGGGCAGAGCCCCCCTGCTCCGCAGACATTGCGATCTCAGTCTTTTCTTTAGGTCTCTAAAAAATCGGGTTTTACGAACAAGCAAACAATAAAACAACCTAAACCATGGAAACCCCCCACCCCAAACTCATAACAGCATTGATTTTAAGGAATTCTGCCCCATCAGAGTACTGAAAAAAATAGTTTAATAACTCTGAAAATCTGCCTCCATCTGCAGCATCTGGTTTACTTTAGTCTCGAGATCTCTGGTATAGGTGTGCTAATGTTCTTCAAAGCATGCATAGCTGTCGTGCCCTCAGTGAAAGAGCTCTGAATTAGTAGGAGAGCCTGAAGTCACCTATCAGTTGAGAAGGTTGCTGAGACACTTTCACATCTACTTAATCGCAGTATGGTGAGGTTGGGATCACATTGCTGAATCACATGGAGTTCATATGTGAGGATGTGAGACTGCATGACTTGGCTTTCAATAAATTAGAAAGGGATAATGTGTGACCAAGGTTGTGTAATTTTGGAACTTCTCTATTCATACAAAGCAGTTGTTTTCATCCAGCTTGCAGGTGGGCTTCCTGAGTTTATCATCTGGGTACCTGGATATCATTTCCACCTGGGGAACAGGGAAGTGAAGGATATTGCACTTAGAGGCAGAATGAGATCACTGGAGTTTCTCAGATCACAAGACAATAGTATTCTTGTGATGCACTTTGATAAACCAAGCTTTTTTTTTTTTCAGCCTTCTTCTTTGGTTTTTGGTCTTTTTTTTTTTTTTTTTGTTCCTCATTCTTATGCTGAATTTTAGTAGCCTGTGAAACAGTGTAAGAAATGCTTTATGCATTCTCAGAGATGTTCCCTTGCTTGTTCTGTCCTGAATATGGATCATTCAGTTATTTTTTCTTTTCTCAGTGGGATGTGCTATGCTATTTTTTGCTCAATAAGAAGCAAAGAATGACTTTTGTATTTTTCTATATTTTTTTCCTTAAATACAGTCAGGACATATAAGGAATTAAAATAGAGCAATAAAACATATACTTTTGACACTAGGGAGATACGGACAGTAGAAGCATTTTAACTGGTAATAGAATGGCAAAGCATCCATGGCATGGATGTGGCTGTACTTTAAATATTGTGTTTGTTACCAGTAAAAGAAAATAATCGGCAAGGAAGGCTCAAATCTGTTGGTTTTGGTTTGCCTTTTTTTTTTTTTTTCCATATAATTGTATTTAGGTTTGTTGACCTCCTGATATTACTTGAGAAAGCATATAAGTTAGAAAAAATCCACATAGGAATTGGATTTCTGTGTAAATAAGATGAAAACGATATTAAAAACAAAGTAAAAATTAAATGTAAGTAAATAGAAATCATGCCATGCAGATAGTACATAGCAAATGCATGTGCTGCTGTTATCTGCAAGAACTGTGTGTAAACGAATGTGAACACAAAATTAAAAGAAAAAATTCTGAGAGAAGAATAGCTAGTTTTAGTGCAGAAATCTTACCTAATTTATGTAAATTCAAGAAACTGAATGTCAAGAATACTTGAATATCTCAGACAGGAAATTTTATAGAAGAAAGTATTTGTGTTGCCAAGGCCATCTTTTTTTTTAATTCAATCAATATTCTGAAACATTTTAATCTATAAAAATGCAACTGGATATTACACTGTTTCTTTGAAATCTAAATAAGGCAAATATTATGTTTATATCTGCATAGCAATTGTTTTCTTTTAATTTTTTTGCCCATTTGAAGTCTTGACTGAGCTCTTTCTCATGCTTCTGATATTGTCTGATCCTAGATATTTCTCTTCATCTAATGTTGGGGTTTGGGAGGGGGGTGCTGGGTTTTTTCTTGGGGGAGGGTCCTGGGGATCTTGGGGGAGGGAGGAAAAAGGGTTGTTTTAAACTGTTCGGCTCCCTGCTCTGTTGTAAACCCTGGTCCTGTAAACCCTGTTTTTTTCCCTTAAGAAAGCCCAGGCTCCTTCCCCCGCTGCCCTCTGGGGACTCACTGAGATGCGGACAGGCGGCCCGGTAGAGACACACACAGGCGGCTCGCCACCCCTTCCCAGGCGGGCGACTGCCTGCTGGCTCGCAGCGAGTGTCACCACAGCCGTCTCCCTACGGTCTTCCCTCACTCTTTCCCCCCCTTTTGCCCTCCGGGGCTGGCCAGGGGGGGTGGAATGAGGGGGTGCCCGGTCTCTCTCCTGCTCGGGGGAGGCGGAGGTCACCCCAGATGTCCCCCCACAGTTTTTTCTTAGCAGGGACTCACTGGGATCTCAGCGCGGTAGCAGAGACGAGGGTTCCCTCACGGTGGTGGAGATGTGGACAGGCGGTGAACGCTGGCGAGCTTCCCCTCCCCAACTCTGGGCGGGGAGTTGATGCCGGCTGGGTCCCCTCTCCAGCGCGGAGCGTGCCCAAGAGCAGCCGTGGTGCTGGGCTCAACTCGGCTGCTGCTGCACGCACACCTTCCCTGCTGGCTCAGCAGTGCCAGCGACAGCTCCCGTCAGTGGCTGCCAGCAAGCGGGCAGTGGCAGAGGAGCGGAGCCCGGCTGCCGCACGCGTGCGCCTTCCCTCCCCCGTCAGCGGCTGCCAGTGCTGTTTGCACCCATGGCTGGTGCCCGTGCAGCAGCAGTTCCCAGCGGTGCCACCCCCTGTTCCTCCTGCGGGAGTCCGTGGGGTGACGGTGAGGCCCCACGCTGGCAGTGGCCGCGCGGAGGGGCGGTGGCCGCTCCGGGGGTGCTGCAGCCGACCTGCAGCTGGTGAAAACATGGCGCCTGCAAGCAGCAAACTCGTGGTTTTAGGTGGGAACCGCCATTTTGCTGGAACTGAAGACCTCGGAAGAGAGGTGGAGACCAGACCATTGGCCAATCTGAAGAGGGCGAAGCCAGGAAGAAGGCGCGGAGAATCGCATGGGACTTGGAGGGCTTAAAAAGCCTGAA
>VXBA01000817.1:42427-52999 GCA_013399895.1 Serilophus lunatus | reverse complement strand
GTCCCGGGCCCCGAGCCCCGGCACGGCCGGTCCCGGAGGATCCCGAGCCGCTCCCGGCAGCCGCGGGCCCCGCGCGTCACGCGGGGAGGGACCGGTGCCAGCACCGGGCGGGCGCTTCGCCTTCGCGGAGCCGCCCGGCCCCGCCGGAGCTTGGGCAAGAGCCGGTGGGCGAGCGGGGGAAGTCCGGGTTACAACGGCCCTGGGGGGGCGGGGAGGGGAGGTGGGACCCGGGAACTGCCCGGGGCAGCGAAAGTGAAAGGTAAACAGGAACAGCCCGAAAAAAATCACAGGGGTGCATGTTAAACATTATACCCCACAAAATAAATATTATACCCTATATCTGCTTATTTGTCTTATGTTTATTTATTTACTTACAAAGCCTGCAGCCGGTAGAAAAATAAAAGCAGATGTTAGGGGTATTTTCTCTGTTTCTGTCAGGCTTTCTCTGACCCGAGCCTGGATCTCAAGTACTGGCTGAGCCACTTGAGAGCCCTTCGGTGCTGGGGCTGTTCCTCCCGGATCAGCTGCAGGATGGTGTCAATGGCCTGCAGCCGACCCCGCAGTTTCTCCTGCTGGTTCCTGCAGGCCTCTTCACTCTGGCTCAGGGCCTTGTACTTCCCTTCCTTCAGTGCCTGCAGATGCTTCTGGTGCATCTGGCAGGTCACAAGCTTCAACAGGTTCTGCAAAAAGCAACAAGGGAAAGGGCTTTGGCAGCAAGAATGATGCACACAGGGAAGAGCCACGGCACCGGCGTGACTCGGGTCATGTGCTGTGACCATCACGTTTGACAAGGGAAGGACATCACAACAGCCAAACACCACCCCCAGCCCTGGTGTTGTAGGGCTACAAACGTCACAGAATTCCATAAATCAGAGAAATTCCCAGGCATACAAAGAAACCTTTGCGAGGACAGGGTCTCAGGACCTCCAGCGAGTGGAGTGGCTGCGAGTACCCACAAAGGGTGGTTGTTAATAGGTATTTCCACGATGCCAGGTCCTTCAGGCTGGTGCTTCCAGGTGAATGTGGCCTCACCCCAAGTAAAACTACAGCATCAACTCAGAGTCACTGTGAGCCCACAGAATGTACCCAGTGAAAGTGCTGCCAAAATTCCACACTGAGCATACCCAGTTCAGGACGGTGCTGAGACAGAGCTGGCAGCACAGGGGCTCTGTTTGGCTCAGGTGCTGCAAGGGAGTGGATGCACTCACCCATCGTTTCTCCTTCTGGAGACATTCCTCATCCAAGCTGAGGCCATCAACCTCGGCCTGGAGCCTGCACAATTCCTCCTCCTTTTCTGAGAATGTGCCCCTCAGGGACTCTCGGGTGCTCTCCAGCTCCAGGATGGTTTGGTGGCAGTTAAAAACATTCTAGTAAATGGAAGAAAAGGAAATGGCAGATTCCAGCTCTTGAGTTCAGCTGCATTCCAGACCACCCTCCCAGAACTCGAGGTGTTTTTAATGAATTTCCAAAGCCTGCCCCTGTGTTGGCACAAGGGCTGCGCTCACTGCTGCCAATCCCAGGCCACTCCAGCTGGGTGAGCCCTGCTTGCCTTGCTCACCTCCTGGGCTTCCCTGATCTTCCTCCTGAGCTCCTGTTTCCTGCGGTGGGCGTCGCTCTGGGTGATGTGCTTCTTGCCCTGAGCCCCTCCCACCGCTGCAATTGTCTCTCTGCGGGAAACAGACGCCTCCATTTCCCGAACCACCTTCTCCTGCTGCTTCTGCAGCTGCCCATAGCACACCTGCCATTTGCCAAGACACAAACCAGGCACAAAATCCTGACTGTTTCCCAATGGCACTGAGGGGAATCATCTGGGTGGCACATGCCACCAACATAAACCAGATACACGCGAGTGCCTGCAAGCCACATTTGGTCCAAGTCCACACCAGGTTTGCTGTGTGTGGATCTGGAAGGCAGAGGGCTGGATTAACAACTTGTCTACAGTAATATTCAAAATGTTGCTCTGGATCTCATTTGCAAGAGCAGAAGCAGAAAAGCAGAAGCATCCTGAGAATGCAGGGGAAGAGCTGCTCTGCCAGGAGAGGGAACACTTCCCTAACCAGTGATTAAGGTGATGCAATATTTATTTAGTAACCAATATTTCTGTGCTTATAAATCGGGGTCACGGAGTCAAGTGGCAGACACACTGCAATTTAAATAGATTTCTTGGGTGTATCCACACTGCTGAGCCTGGCATAGGGAATGCACAGGGAATGCAGGATGTGTGGAATGCTGGATGTGCTCAGTTCAGTCAAGCTGTGGGGGGTTAAGAGTCCCACCCTTGGCACTGGAGATGCCATTTCTCCAGTTTGTTTCCCACCTCCTGCCTCGTGTTTCAGCCATTCCTGAGCTCAGTACATCGTGTGGCTTCCCCCCCTCAGCCCTCTTTCCTAGTGCCTTACTTGCATCCTACGAATCTCTGCTTTCATGGCTTGGATTTCACCTTGTTCTGATGTAGGATCCAATGCTTCTTTCATCTCTCTTGCCAGCTGGATCTTTTTCTCCCACAGCAGGATCTGATGCCTTCAGAGAAGAAAGGGAAAGCAGCACGTGCTTGAGATCAATTCTAAACAGAGCTGGGAGAAAGATTTGCATGTGGGCCATGGAAATGGGCAGCACAGAGCAGGGTGAGACTGGATAGAAAGCCTCCCAGCTTAGAAAATGGGGTGATGACTCTTGTCCAGACTAGCAGGGACTGCTGGACCCCAACTCACTGCCCAGCACAGCACCCTCACTCTGAGTTCCTGGCAGAGTCTTCCCATACAGACCTTGGTAACATCCAGCTCACACATACTGGAATTCTTAAAGCAAACATCCTCCTAGCCCTTGCTGGTTCTAGAGACAACTAAAGCACCTTTCACTTTCTGTGTTTCAAATATTCTTTGAAGTCCTTTCCCCTTCAGGAAGGACAGAATCATATTTGCTGGTGCCAGGTCAGTTTGGTGACTGGAGGAGAACAGGAACATGGACCAGCGAACACAAGACTGTGGTACTCCTTGGTACCTACTCTGCTTCCACTATGCTGTCCAGAAGCCTTTCCTTCTCCTTGGTCAGTTGGCTGTACCTCTCCTGCATCTCCATGGATTCTTTTTCTGCTGCCTAGATTTGGGAAGCACAAAACAACACAACACTGTCAGGCTGAGAAGGTTTCCCAGAACTGTGATTTGCCTCCAATCTGCACAGAAGGTTGAGACCAGGGAATGAGGTGTCAGGCCCCGATACCTTGAGGGAGTGCACAAACTCATTCTCTGCCACGATGTTGGCAAGGTGCAGCTCCTCAAAGCTGCTGTTGTTCTTCTTGATCAACACATTCAGCTTCACTAGGTCATTGGACATGTTCCTCATGTGCCGTTCAATGTCCTTCTGCTCTTTTGTTTCCTGCTGAATTTCATCTATGAGTGAACAGAAAAAAGGCTTAGAACTCCCCTGAGCACTGGGTTGAACACAAGGCCAGGTGTGACAAACTGCTACCAGAGCTGGCAACGCCTCAGGCAGAGCCATCCACGTCCCACATGTCCAGCCAAAATGGTTCTCCACACACCCAAAAACCAAATAAGGTTTTGAAGGAGACTCCTGTGGAAAAGAGTTGGGTTTGGCCAAGGCAAGTGCTGTCATTGCTGGGGACATTTACCTACCCACTACTTGAAAGCTTTACTTAAGAAGTGTGACAGGTGACATTGTCCCTTAGGGTCTGACTGTGTCAGGACAGCAGGACCATCCTTACAGGAACAGCACTGTGCAAACAGCAGCAGGGCCAGGCTCAGCCCCAGGGCAGTGCCAGAGCTGTTGGCATTCTTGCTCACACATTCCAGGAGCACACTTTGGGTCAGGTGCAGCTTCTCCCATCTGCAGTCCTGCACTCCCCTTTCCCTCCATTCCTGGGTGAACATTTAAGGAAGGACCAGGCCCTGACTCACTTTCCAGGCGCACTTTCCTCTGCTGCATTATGGTGATCTGTTTCTTCAGCTCATCCAGGGAGGATATTTGTTCCTCCCTCTCCTGTGTTAGCTTGACCAGCTCCCTCTGCTCATTGAGCCAGTACTTCTGCAGTGTCACCACCTCAGAATTACGTTCTTCTGTCTCCTTGGCCAGCCTGTTGATCTCAATTTCCAGTGGCCCCAATTCTTGCCCCTGTACGAGGGCAGAGTTTGGGGTAAGTCAGGCAGAAGCTGCTGGAGCACAGCACCTGGACATTCCAAAGTCTGCAGAGGTCTCATTTCCACAGGGTTATGCATAAAGCTCTTACAGTGCCAGGGACAGATGTGGGAATCATCTGAATGGGGCCAATCGTCAAAGGACTGAAATGTCTCTGCCTGCTCCACTCTCCCCTGGTCACTGTTTGCAGATTTTCTAACAAGGTCCTATTTACTCCCAGAGTATTGATGGCATCTGACATTTTCATCAGATGCAGACAACTCCCTGCAGGAATCTGTGCCAGGCACACCCTGCTTTCACAATTCCCTTCACCTGCATTAAGAACTGTCTGAGGAACATAAACACCTGCACTAACTACTGCAGCTTTTATATCACAATGCTGATGCCTGAAAGTTTGAACTACCCAGCACTTACACAGTTCCATTTATCAGGGATACCTGTGATCACCACAAAGAATAAAATCAGAATTGGGACTGAAACACAAAAGTACCTACCCCCTGCTGAGAAAGAAGCAGCTCCAGCTTCTTGTTGTAGGTGCAGATGATCCCTCTCTTCTTCTCAGCCAGGAGCCTGCACTTTGCAATCTCACTTTCCTGGCAGCTGATCAGATCATTGATGTTTTTTATTTCCTTGTCCACTTCGCAGAGTGTTTTCTGGAGGAATGTCAGCCTGCAGTTGGTATTAGTTGCATTCAGGATAATCTGGGCCACATCATTCTCCACTTTGCAAAAATGCAGGTCCTGGGAATATCAAGGGAGAAAACTCATCACTGTCACCATCCTGTCAATTCACAGGTAATACAATATTTTCCCCTGCCATACAGCTGTTGAAAAGCATTAAGGAGCCTAAAAATCCCCCAAACCTTTAAGAGACTTCACCCATCCCTTCTGGCAACTACCCTAGTTTTTCTGTCTGTACCAGCTATGCACCCTCAGAAAGAGTCCCTTCTCATGCCTTAAAGAGCTGAGGGTCAGCTTGGACTGTTCCCTGGACTCTTCCTTGAAATCAGGAGCTGCTTACATGAAGGTTAGTTAATGTGGAGTATAGAACTACCACATATCCATTGACTTTCTCCAGTACATAAGAACTGATAGTAAATACTCCCAGGAATCATCATTGTGCCCCATTTTTAAGTATGTTTTGTGTCAGGCCTTTTTGGCCAAGCTCTCCTGTATACACCAGAATCTTGCATTAACATCACAGGAAGAACCAGCCTGGAGACCAACTCAGCAGCCTTCACCTGCAGCCCTGAAAGCAGAGCAGAGTCACTGCCACCCCCCCTGCAGAGCTGTTGCTGCAGTGGTTCCCTTCCCCTGCCCTCCCAAGGGGAGGGGATGTCACACCAGGTCGGTTTTCCTCCTCTGAAGTTTTGCAGCCAGCTGTGAGAAGTGCTTTGCAGCTTTGCTGGATATCATCTGGTCCTGAAGCTTTGCCATGATTTCACTCTCAGTCTGCTCTTTGACATGTGTTTCCTTCTCTATATCCTTCCTGATGGACATCAACCTATTCAGGTGATCAGCTTCCTCCTAGAGGTTGGAGGACAGAGAGGGGATCACTACAGCTGTTGGAGAAGGGGGTCTTAAATTCAAATATTCCAAAGGATTTGGTTTTCATGGACCCTCCTCACCATCTTGGTCCAGCTGAGGGTCTGCTCTGTCTCCTGGAGAACACGAATGTAGGTGCCAATGTCAGCCTCCAGGGCCTGCTGCTGCAGCTGGCACTGGGCAAACAGCTTCTCTGTCAAGTGGGCATCGTTCTGAAACCTGTTCAGGATGGTGACAAGCAATTCATTCTTCTCCTCCTCTTTCCTGATGGACTTTCCACAGCCATGGATGTCCCCTTCTAGGGACTTGAGGTCACATCTGTAGTTGCTGGAGAGGCAAAGAGGATGGAAAATTATCACAGGGATTGGTGCTGAGTATCTACCTACAAATTCCTCTTTTCAAACGTGTTATTGCAGCAACAACTGCCCAAGAAGGAAGATCTTTGTAAGGGCTCAGCTGCTGTGACAGTGCAAAGTCAGCAGGAGATGGATGGAGACATTAGGATTTAAAAGAAAATGTATGTAGGAAAATTGATTCCTTCTTTCAGTACTGTCCCACCCCCTATTCCTACCAAGATGTCACCATATAAAAGCAGATGGTTTGTTCTCAGGGAATCAATCAACTTTAAGGCTCCAGAGGAGCAACAACAGGGAGGTTTTCCTGAAGATTTGTAAAGGTTTCACAAAACTGATAGGGAGAGAAAATCCTTCCTGACACTCAGCTCTATGGAGTGAGAGGTGTTGCAAAGCTGAGGGAACTCTTCTAAAGGAACAAAACAGCATCAGAAACACTCCAAACAGCTTAAAGAACCCCTTTTCTGAGGGACAGTTGTGTTCTGGATAAAGGAAACAGCAGCAAAGAACTGTGCCTCTTATCCTTTGCTATGTGCCTTACAGCAGGAAGCTGGTTCTGTCTGGCACTCCCTGCCCACCCAGAGCTGAACCTGCCAGAGACACTCTGCCCCTTCTGGAGTGCCTGCTGCCCAAATGATCTGGGCCTGGTGCCAGATACCTCAGCAGCTCCTGGGTGGTAACATAGGCCTCATCCCTCTGCTTCATTCCAGCCAAGCTGCTGTTCCAGTGGTTTATCAACCTCTTCTTCTCCATGTTAATAGCCTGGACCTCCAGGCCAGCCTGGGGAACACAGAGTGGGCAGACAGCATGAGTCTACACTGTGTTAAAAAAACAGATTCATGTTACAATGCAATTTTATTTTTTTTTTCCTGTTCATAATAAGCTGAGCAGGAACAACTTCAACAACCGTGGCTGGTTCATTGTCACAGCAGACCAGAGAGCACAGGTCTGCAAGAAAAAACTGCTGAGAAAGGGAGAAGCAAGTGATTTACAGGCAATTCTTAGGGACAAAGGAAAAGAAAAAAAAGACTTTGTCCCTCCAAAACAGGAACAAAACACGCAGCTCTGGCCCACACTGCACACACCACCTGAGTGCAGGCCAAAGGGCTCAGTCCTGCCAGAGGGAATATTAAGCAGAAGGGAAAAGCCCCCTCCTACCTCACTGACTGCCTGGTGGGTCACTTTGGTGTCCTCTGCCTGGGCCACAAGCTGAGCTTCAAACTGAGCAATTTGTTCCTGGAGCTCATAGACCTTCCTCGTTAACTGGTCCAGGAGAAGGTCCTGCAGAGCCAGAGCCAAACAGCTCAGGGTGAGTGAGGCACTCTCAGCCTTAACCAGCTGTATCCTACAAGAATAACATTGCCTAGAACATGAATTACATTGGCAACTGGATTAGATTTGATTCCTAGTGAAACCTTCCCATTCAAAACTGCAGCAGGGACAACTTGCAAGAGAATGAAAGCTCTGCTGGTGGCTTTTGTTATTCAGCTGCAGCAGTGAACTGATAGTTCAGCTCTGAGGAAACATTCCCTCCTGTCAGCAGGGATTACACTGTGCCACCTCCAAAGCTGCTGGGAATCTTAATAATGTATATTTGAAAATCCTGTGTTAAAACCCTCTTACATCCATTGTATTCCAACAGTTTGCATGGAATTCTGCATTGGTAAAACCCAGTCTGTGTCCTGAAAGGCAGCAGAGGGAGCTCCAGCACTGACTGGCTCTGCTCCTTCCCAAAGTTCCACTGTGAAATTTGCTGTGGCTCAGAATAATTCTTGAGACCTGGACACATGGTATTTCTTCACTGAATATCTTCCTGTTTTGTTTGAAGAGTGATTTGCTGTCCTAGGGCTTGCCAAACCCTCTGGGCAGTACATGCTATATCAGGGGGAAGGCAGGGGTTCTTCCCCTTTTTAGAAAAGCCAAGGGGTTGGGGTTTTTTTCAGTTATTTGGGAGAAATACCCCCATGCATCTTCCAGGATTCCACCACTCCAGCCTTCCTTCTGACAAGGCAGCACGTGCTCCAAGACTCACTGCTGTCACCTGTCTGTATTTATTTCAAAGAAATAAACTTGGTACCTGTTTTTTCTTTTGCACCTCAGCCTGGAACTTCTCTGCCTCAGCCCTCTTTGTGGACTGTTTCATCAGTAAAATCTTGTGATGCATGTCCTGGTCCATGTTCTGCACATAGAAGAGCTCTAGGGCCAGGTTTTCAACCTGGGTCTGCATTGCAGAAACTGGGGGTGCAGGAGGGAAAATAGTTACACAGAGGTTTGTTTGTAGGATACACCTTAAACAGTGATAAACCAGAAAGAAATACAGAAGCTTCCAAAGCAAACCCTCTCCCATACCAGCTAAATCGGCCCTACCCAACATAAGAATTTACATCAGCTTTGGAGTAAAGCTTCACAAGCAAAGCTGGTGAGCAATTCCTTGATTCCCAGCACAGGGAATTCCAGGAGTACCTGTGCGACTTTCCAACGAGTGCATTAACCCTGATTAGTTTGACCGTATTTTTCCATCTAATGCTTGACTCCAACTGCAATGAATTTCTCAAGGATTAGGAAACCTTGCCTCAGTCACCTTTGCGGCGCTGCTGCTCGCTGCTGTGCCCCGTTTGGCGGTGAGCAGCCCGGAGGTCCCGCAGCTCCTCCTCCTGCCGCTGTCTCGCCGCCGCCGCCTGCGAGTGGCGCTGGTGGCTCCTCTGCAGCTCCTGCTGCAGCCGGGCCAGCCCCTGCTGGGCTCCGAACAGCACCACCCCCAGCTCCTCCCTCTGCGCCTCGCTGCTCTCGCTCGCTGCCCTCTGCAGACACGAGAGGAGAGGAGCTGTCCCAGGGCAGCTCGGCCGGGAGCGGCTGTGGGGAGGCAAAGGAGGGGCCTCCTACCAGCTCCTGGAGCTCGAGGTTCACTTGTTGCAGCTGCTTGGTGAGGTAATTCTTCAGGGCAGCCTGGAATCTGCTCATCAGGGGCTGTAAAGGAGGATGGCATTGAGAAAGTGAAACATTCCTGGGGAAATAAATTGTGAAGAAGCCTCGCTGCTACTGCTCCCATTAAATAAAACACTTTGCTTTTACCTTAGACACTTGTGTTCTTACTGTAGCTACAGCCACTGTAGTGAGAGATGCTACACAAGGGTTTGTGGATGTCAGAGTGTTTGAAACAGCCAGGAGAGCTAATCTGAGAGCCCACCCCTCCCACAGTCAATACTCAGGCAGAAGGGATTTCCAAACGTTCTGCTCAGCAAACAGCTGAGCCACTGCTGCCAGCTCACCTTACACACAAAAACACCAAGCCTGCAAAAAAGAACAGCAGCATTTCAGGGCTTCTTACATGTTCTGGATCCAAGACAACCAGTTCTGGTTCTTCTGCTGTTTCCTCACTACTTCTGCTTATTTCAGGTTCTTCAGATCCATGATGTTGGAATTCCTCTTCCCACCTTTGGTCATTGTACTCAGTGGGGAGCTCAGGACCCTGCTCAGAGGCTGCTTCTGAATGGAAGGAAATGGGGTCTCCCATGTTCTCTGGACCCCACCCCACAGATAAAAAAGGAAAAGAAAAAACAGTAGGCTTAGATTTCATTGTATTGTGTGTCCAGTTGGACAAACAATGACCAGAAAGGCAGAACACCCAGAGCTGTGCTTGAGAGACTGGCTCAGGTGCTGCAGTGGTGATACCTGGCTCAGGTGCTCCTGAGGGAAAGGAAGAGGCCCCTCTGCCTGGCTCTGGCTGCTCCCTGTCACCCTGGTAAGGAGGACAACTGTCACATTCTGCATTGCCCAAGAAAGCCTCAGGGGATTTTCCCCAAAACATAAAATCTATCCCCTGAAGCAGTTTTTCCACCTCTCTTCCAGCTTGCACTACATGCAGCCAAATGACTTCTCCCTTCTTTCTTCCCCTCTCTTTGGAGAGGCACTGTTTTATCCCATGTCAGCATTTGCCAAATCCAAATTCCAACTTGTCACCAACAGACCTCCCCCAAGAGGCCGAGTTTGTGCAGCCATGAAATGTGGATAAACCCCTTTTCACAGCAGAACTATGCAAAGAACTGAGCGAAACACGGGCCCTCCCAGGGCTGCTGACGGGGGTCAGGAGCTGAATTTGCTGGGCAGGGGCTTTGTTGCTCTCTCGAGGGCCGGGCTGCAGGGATCGCCGCCTTCCCCGCCTCCTGCCCAGCTGCCCCCAGGGCATCCCAAAGGAACTCACGGCCGGCGGGGCCCTGCCGGAGCTCCGGGGCAGCCCCGGGGCCGGGCCTGCGATGGGACAACGGGCCGGGAGCGCCGGGATGGGGCGGGATGGGGAGGGATGGGCAGGACCGGGATGGGGAGGGACGGGCAGGACCGAGATGGGGAGGGATGGGCAGGACCGGGATGGGGAGGGACGGGCAGGACCGGGCCGGCGGTGGCTGTGGCGGTCCTGATCCCGATCCCGATCCCGGTCCCGGTTCCATTCTCGTTCCCGGTTCCATTCTCGCTCCCGGTCCCCTTCCCTTTCCCTGTTCCATTCCCATTCCCATTCCCGTTCCTAT
>VXBA01000817.1:0-29540 GCA_013399895.1 Serilophus lunatus | reverse complement strand
CCCTGCCCTCTGGCCGTGGGCAGCCATCCCCCCCCGTCCCCTCGCTCCAGCCCTCGCCCACAGCCCCTTTCCCCCTCCCCGCTCGCTCCCCTCAGGCCGCCCCAGGCCGAGCACTCCCAGCCCCGCAGCCTTTGCTCCGGGCAGAGCTGCTCCCTCCGTCCCGGGCTGGGCAGGTGGGCTCTCACCTGCGGGCTCAGGGCTATAACCCCCCGTGTCCCCACACGCAGCCGGGACGTGTCCGGCCTCTCGCCCCTCGGCACCCCCGAGCCCTCCCTGGCGGGGTGGCTTTTGCCTTTTACACACAGAATTAATAAGGTTGGAAAAGACCGTAGAGATCATCAAGTCCAACCTTTACCCAGGTTAACAACCTGTCCAACATCAGTCTAACATCTAAACCACCTAAACCATCTAAGTTCATCATCCAACTTCTTAAACACATCCAGGGACGGTGGCTCCACCACCTCCCTGGGCAGCCCATTCCTTAGATATTCTTACATTCCTTCTGTTACTTGTTTCTCCACTCGCAACGCCCAGAAATGTGAATGGAGAGCGGAGATCCGTGGCGCTGGCAGGTATCCACAGCTTTGTGAGGGAAGAATTGCCTTAACTCCATCAAAACCAAGAGCGTGTCCCCTCCGAAGCGCCAAGCTACATGCAAATAAATCTGCACGGCCTCTGTCTCCTTGGCTGGGGCCAAGCATTATCCCGGCATTAGGCATTTACAATAACTCTGGGACGTGTTTTTAGGCAGCGCTCCTCTTTCCTCTCCCTTTTCTGCTACTTGAAGCAAGCTCTCCCCCTTGGGAAATCAGCATTGTCTTGTGGAAACAGTGAAATCCTCCCTGGGTGGTGCTGGCTCAGCTCACACTGGGGCAGCAGCAGAGTCCAGGGACTTGGGTAACTTTGCCACTAAAGCATCCCCCTGAAATTCCCAGTTCTCTGCTCAGAGCCAGGAATATAAGAACAAAGGTAATCTGCAGGGCTTTCGAGGGAGCGGCGGTTTGAAGGCTTGATTGTAATTAGCATAATTAGGGGTGAATTTTATTTTTGCATGGATAGAACTGAGAGCAGGAAAAGCAAAATAATCCATTGATTTTAAAAATTAAATAAACATTAGGAAGAAAGGTCCCCTTCTCCAGGCTGAAAAGCAAACATTCTTTTTCAGGCTTTGCTGAGAAATCACTTTTTCCATCTAAGGAATTTTTTTTTTTTAAAGTGTTGCATTTCGATTGATTTATTAATGACCAAAACCCCAGGCACAAAGTGCCCCCTCTCCATATGGATTGTAAAAATCCACCATTGAGCTCCTGCAATATTTTCCTGCCTTAAATTGAAGGTAACATTTGCATCCTTGAGCAGCATCCACTGGGCTCAAAGTGACTTGTTTGGCTGCTGTGTGCATTTTATTCCTCAGCATCAAACTGCTCATTCTGTCCCCCCTCCCTGCAAGAAGAAGTCTCAGAAAAACCCCAAAACACCTCAGATGGTTTTACCTGAGCAGCTATACCTGTGTGGGAGTGTCAGCTGTGAAAGCAGATTGTTTGGCTTCTGCCTGGGGGTGGATGTGTATCACATTCCAGGCTTTGGGGAAAAGAGATTAAAACGCCCATTAATTTACTACAAACTTCTGATTATTTCCCCCCCCCTCATTTCCCATTTACAATCAAAATAATGAACTCGAGAATTTTGGGTTTATTTTATTTTCCTTCCCCTTCAACTCACAGGGCTTGGGGGACACCCTTTGGAGGTCGTGGGGCTGGTTTTTCCAATGCCCCTCTTGCTGCCTGGGGTCACTCAGCTTCCCCTCAGGCCTTGAGGGCTTGGAGGGACGAATTTGGAGCAGCAGAGCTGTCAGTGTGGCGAGGCTCTGGTGCTGCTGGTGGCACAGGGCAGGGCAGCAGCCTGTGGGATGGTGAGGCACACTGTGCCCGTGCCAGGCAGTGCAGGGGCTGTGGGAGGCAGGCGCTGTGCTGGGGACAGGGACTGCAGCAGCCCTGGAAAGCAGAACAAATCAGTCTGGTCTTTATTTCTCAAGCACAAACCAATTGCACCCATCAGAAGGCAAATGGGGTGGCAGTGGTACAGGGGTTTATTTGCCAGGCTGAGCTGAGGGTGATCCCCACCCCTGGCCCTGAGCCTGAACTTGCTGTTACAGCCCAGAGGGTGCCCGTGGAGCATCCCTTGCCCACAGCCCCCTGTGCCAGGGGGCCAGGGAGGGACTGCAGCTCCTCCCTGGGCTGCTGGGAATGGCAGGGACCCCAAGGGGGACCAACAACCATGTGCTGGCTTGGAGGAGCCCTCGGAGCTGCTGCTGCCCTGCATGAAAGGAGACAATTATTGTTCACAACCGTTTCTTTCCCCTTTACGACAAAGCAAAGCAAGTTTGTCAGAGGCAGAGTGCTCCTAATTTGGTCTCCAGTGACCTCAGCAGCTGTGATTGGCAGCCCAGTGTCGGGAGGGAACTTGTGCCTGTGAGACAGAAAGGAGCAGAACAAATGCTGTAGGACAGCTTGGGATCCCCGGGGGACACGGGCTCCAAAAGGTGAAAGAAGTGCAATTACAGGAGGTTTTCAGCACAGAAAGTTAATTAGCTACTAAATAGCATTTAGTGCAGTTCAACGTGGGGAAATTTATGTTTTGAAAGCAAACAGATCAATGGAAAGCCTGTGGAACAAGCTTTTGGAAAGTCCATGTTTGCTTCCATGTACTTTGTACTGTAGCAGCCTGAGCAGTTTTTCCCAGGTTTCCCCAACAAATAGGAGGGATTGTTAGATTTGTTTCTTGTGTGTTTGCAGACACACAGAAATGTTTCTACAGGATGATGTTTTGACACCTAATTTCAGAAATCCTGGCCAGGCTTTCATCCATGCTGTGCAGCACCTTGTTCCCTCATCTCCAGGGTCAGCGGGAATGGATTCTCTTCGGGCTCTCTGAGGCACAGGAACTTCAAGTTCCAAATATTTTCAGCTAAAGGGTGAATGGAGCACAATTCTTCACCTAGATCCTTGTCTGTGGTGCCCAGGGTGAGGGGCTGGTGTGACAGCAGTGTCTCAGTGTCCATGGCTGGCTCTGTGTGGCCTCACTGGGTGAGAAGCTGCTGTTGTCCCATGGGTGTCCTTCCAGCCCTGGGAGCAGAAATGTTTGGACACCTTTTTGTCGTAGTAAGTGACCAATCTGCTTTGCTTTGCATGTCTTTCGTGTCACTGAAATCAGATTTGGGTTCCAGTACCTGATATTACCTCACTCAGTACAGCCACTGCTCTAAATTTTTAGGCATTTCAGGATAGCTTTGAACTTTTATTGATGGATTATTTGTTTGAAGCTGTCTGCCTTAGCAGCTGATGCTGCCAGGAGCTGTTTCACCTTGCTGGGAAGAAGAGGAACCCAGAAGGTCAGTGCCTGGGGGGAATAGTGGAGAAACAGAGAAATGCTAACCCCTGGGGAGGAAAAGGGGCATGTAATTCCCATTACATGGCTGTTCATACAATATGATGGTACTCATTGTCTGTAAATGGTGCTTCCCAAAGCAGCATGCAGGAATGCTGGGGCTGTGGGAGAGCTGTTATTAGCTGTTACAGGGTGAGGAGGAGGGTTTGGCTCCTGCAGGAATCTCAGTGGGAAGCAGGTGGTGACACCTGGGGTGACTGCCATCATCGTGGCTGTGACCTTCAGCCCCTTTCTCTCTTGTAATTACATTTGTCACATCAGGTCATAAAATGAGTTATTAGGTCTTTGTTGCTGAAATCAGCCTCCCAGGTAATCAGGGCAGGTCTGGAACAGAAAAAATAATTGGGTTTAGCTCTCCTTGTGCCATAGGTGTGTCCCAAGGCTTTGACCCAAAGGCAAGTTGGGTGCCACTGCTGCACATCCAAAGTGTCACCTGCAGTGTCTGAGCTCCTCAGTGGGGAGTGCAGGGGGTCCTGTGCAGTGGGAGGAGGACAGTGGCTCCTCAGGGGCTGCAACAGCTCAAGGAATGTGGGTCTGGTTGGCTGCTGCAATTGATTGTTGGGTGGAGAAAATACACCAGCACCTGGTCTTGCTCCCTGGGACGTGTTTTCAGACAAGACTTTAGTGAGGGGAAAAGTCTGAAGTGGAATCCTAGGATCATTTAGGGTGGCAGAGCCCTCTTAAGATCAGTGAGTCCAACCATTCCCCAGCTCTGCCAAGGCCACCACTGCCCCACGTCCCCAGGCGCCACATCCACAGGGCTGTTCAATCCCCCCAGGGATGGGGACCCCAGCACTGCCCTGGGCAGCTGTGCCAGGGCTGGACAACCCTTTTGGTGTAGAAATTTCCCTCAGTGTCCAATCTGAACCTCTGCTGGCACAACTTGAGGCCATTTCCTTTTGTCCTGCCCCTTGTTCCCTGGGAGCAGAGCCTGACCCCCCTGGCTCCCCACTCCTGGCAGGGATTGCAGAGAATTCCAGGGGCCCCCTGAGCCCCCTTTGCTCCAGGCTGAGCCCCCCCAGCTCCCTCAGCCCCTCCTGGTGCTCCAGACCCTTCCCAGCTCCATTCCCTTCTCTGGACACGCTCCATCCCCTCCATGTCCTTGTTGTAAGAGCCCAAACTGAATACATGAATACATCCATGGGTTCCCTCCCTCAGGTTTTTTTTCCTTGTTTTTTCTCCCTGTCCCTTTTATTCCCATGGCCCATTGCACTTGTTTTGCTGAGCAGTGCTGTGTATTAGCTGGTGCTCTGTTTTTCCTGGATCCCTCAACCCAAAGTCTCTCTGGAATGTTCCTCTGGCTATTTGACTTGCAATGCTTCAGCTCCCTGCTTTTGCAGGGTGCCCTGGGATAAATTCCTCATCTAACAGAATAGACTGACAAATAATAAATTCTTCCCCTGCATCTGTGTATCCTGAGCCCCTGGTTAGAGGACTCCCAAAAATCCACAGAAGTAGCAGAAGTCCTAAAGCTTGTTGTTACTGACATCCAGAATGATCTCAATATTAAAATTCTTCAGGGTTTTTTTTCAATCAATATATACAGGGATGTGAACTGTGACCATTTGTCTTGGGGAGGCATTTCCTGACAATGCAGCAGTGCCTGGGCTCTCCAGCCCCTCCAGTCTCAGGCTGCTGCTGGTGTGACTGGGGCAGATTTGGGTTGTGTAGCAGCAGGAGCTGCAGCTGGCAGTGGCATTCTGTACAGAGGAGCTGTGGAATTCCTGGGATCCAGGCAAGCCTGCCCAGCTCTACTGGTAGCTCATTTCTCAGCAGTTCTCCACCCCTGGTTATTTGAGATGATGCTCTTGAAGAATGAGCACGTTGGCCTCCAGGACAAGGATCCTCCCACCCACCCATCCTCCAGCCCTTTGCTGCACTGACCAGCTCGTCCTTGCAAGAGCTCTAGAAAATGGGTTGCCTTTGCTTAGACTTTGAGTTAGTTTGAGTCATCTCTTCCAGGAAAATCCTGTGTAACCAGCTGTGGCTGTTATGAAGTGTTGCTCCATAAATACCAGCTGCTCCTAGCAGGCAGTGCAGCCCCAGTGTCTTGTACCAGGACTCCTGTTACATTTGCATTAACGTGAGATGATGGATGTCTTAGAAAGTGTTACATTTTGCTGCTTTATTTGAAAGTAATGCTTGATTTTTCACAAAGACCAGTACAATCTTCCTGGGAGAATTCCCAAGGCAGGTGATGGTGTATAGCTGTGCCTGGGACTGGAGGTATGCTGGTGTCTAATCTGAAAAACCTGCTGTGGTTCTTCTCTGAGCCTGTTTGGGTGTGTGGTGTTCTCCCTGTTGCCACATCACTTCTAAATCCTCATTTCCTGAATGGCCTGAATGTAAGTCCTGCTTTGCTGCTTTCTTTTCAAAAATTGGAGCAGCAGAACTTCATGCCCAGAGCAGTGAAGCCACTCCTCTAGTGAAGTTAAGCAGCCTTGGTCTCATCCAGACAGTGCTTCAGGAGCAGGGAAGGGGCTCAGGGATTTGCTCCCAATGCAGCCACTGGAGTTTGAGTCACTTATTGGAGCTGGGAGGCTCCCAAGGGGCTGGGCTGAAAATGCAACCCATAACTAACTGGGGTGTCCAGAGCCCCCTCCATTGGAATGCAATGACTTGAACCATGGCAGATGCTGCATTTTAGGCTGGTCCCTGTGGAAGAGGCCCTGGAGCCAGGCTCGGAAGGCACAGTGCTGTGCAGTGCATGCTGAGAGTGTGAGTTCCAGCATTCAGTGCCCACATTGTTGGATAAGAGGATTAGAAAACATGGCATAAAGTGGCCTTGCAGGGGGCTGCTTTGTACCTGCTCCTGGCCTTGTCTGGCAAACCCCAATTTCACAGCAGAGCCCATTCAGGGCCTGCCTGGAGGTTGTTCACGTGCATTGGCCTTTTTACAAACCAAGGGGTCACAGTTTTGGACTCAGTTCCCAAAGCAGGGGTATTTTTCCTGTGGGACTGGGGCTGCTGGGGGTGTGTGGGCTGTTGGAGGCTAAGATCAGTTTGCATTTAAAGCTAGAGGTCTGGGGAGGACTGGGAGAGGGTGGTGTTCACTTGCTCTGCTTGTGGTGAGTTGAAGAGCTCAGGTGTGGTTTCCCATCTTCAACTCTCCCAAGTTCCAAGATTGCAAATGGAAACCATTTGTCTGGAGTTTATAGACATGAATCCAGGCTTGGTAGGTCCACTTGCAGAGGCATAATGAGAAACTGGGGTTCAGGGGAAACATCTTTGGATCTTACTGGTCATGAAGGGAATTCCCCAGGTGAGATCCCACATCCACGCTGCTGTTGGGATGTGCTCACTCCTGTCTGTGTCCCAGTGCAGAGCAGCTGAGCTGTGTGCTGAGGGCATTGCCTGAGCTTCTTAATTTTTGCCTTCTCAGAAGTTGGTGTTTTGAGGAGTGGGTTTGGCTCTGGACAGGTCTGTGTGCAATTTGGGACAGACCCGAGCCAGGCTGTTCTTTGGGATGGGGGGAAATGAATGGAAATAAAAACGATTGAATCTCTTACGTGGGCTGTCAGTTGTTGACTCCTTGGCCCTGAGCAGAATCCCCACCTCAGGGCTCTGAGGGAAGGTTTCCAAGGTGCCCCTTGTGCCTGCAGCCCCTCGGGGCTGACGTGGGGTCTCGGCCCGCAGGGACACGTGTGACAATCGCATGACCTGCTCCACCAGCTCTGCCTCCAGCCTGGACACCAGTGCCCACTGCCAGGACAGCAATGGACACACCCAGAGCAGCAGATGGGACGAGCAGCAGAAGGTGTTTGCCCTCGAGCAGGTCTGTGGTGTCTTCAGAGTGGACCTGGGACAAATGAGATCCCTTCGCCTCTTCTTCAGGTACCAGTGTGGTGGGAGAGCTGCTCTGGGCTCTGGGGGCAGGTGGCTTCTGCAATCCTCCTTGGAAGCCTTTCCAGAGTGGTTGTCTCCAGGAAAGTGAGTGTCAGCCTTCCCCAGAAGAATGACAGTTATGGGGCCAAAAGGATTTTTTTTCCTTGTAAAGTAAAGGTTGCTCTTAACTGTCATAAAAAAAAATGCTTCAAATAACCAGGATGTGTGAAAAACATCTTTATCTGTGGTACCTTTTCCTTTGCCTGCCCATCACCAGGCTCCTCTAGGGTCTTTGGTGCTCTCAGTCTCTTCAGTTATCTTTCAAATTCTTACATAATTTATTTCAAATTATTACAAAGACACTTTTACTCCCTTTTTTTTTGCTCTCACTCCCTGTTTCTTTGGACAAAGCTGTGTGTGAACGAGTCTGCTCATCTCTGTGACAGACTTCTTGTGGGTTTTTCTCCAGAGAAGACAAATTTTAATTTCTTCATGAGAAAGAAGGGCAAAAGTAGTGCCATTACCAGGCACTAGTGGAGCTTCTTGGGGAAAATGGTCACTATGGTCATGTCATACAATCATGGAATATCTCAATTATAAGGGACCCATAAGGATCATGGAGTCTCAGAGCTGTAAAACTCCTCCTGTGCCCTGTTTTGAGGGGCAGCTTGGTGCTGCACTATGTGATTTGCTCTGCACTGTCCCTGTTCTGTGCTGGGCAGCCCAGGCAGGTTGTTCTCCCCTTGTTCCCTGCAGTGATGAGGCATGCACCTGTGGCCAGCTGGTGGTTGCAAGCAGAGAGAGCCAGTACAAGATCTTCCACTTCCACCACGGGGGCCTGGATAAACTGTCTGAGGTGTTCCAGCAGTGGAAGTACTGCACAGAGACCCATCTCAAGGACCAGGTACCCGAGCCAGGCTCCTGGGGCAAAGAGGGAAGGGTGTTTCACAGGCTTCAGCAGAGGTTTCACACTTGGGTTTGTGTGTTGGAGAAACCAAGCTGTGAGTTCGTGTCACCAAGTCAGAAAGCTGCAATGTGTTAGATGCTTAGGATGGAGCTGTGAGTGGGATGCAAGGTCTCTCCTGGACTTGCTTATCTCCATCACATTCCTGTTCTACCTGTGGAATAAGGGGGAAAATCATCCAGAAGACTTGCTTGGGTAGTGATTTTGCTAGACCTGACAGGTCAGCACTATCCTTTAGGCATGGAAGGTGGCTGGAAATCTGCAGTGGTAGGTTGGAAATTCTGTCAGAGCCTTTCATCCATCTCGTGACATGCAGCCCACCACTCTGGAGAATGTTTTGACAAGGCATCTTGCCACATTTTGTTCAATCTACATACAAATGTAGATAAGAGCTCTTTAATTATCTGTTTAAGATATTGTATGTGCTTATTAGAAACTGATTTTTAAATTTCCACCCTTCCCACAGAGCCCCCCCCCCGCTGCTTTTCTTATTATGGTCGCATGGGCTCACTTTTTACATTGAACAACCTTTGATTTTTAAATTAAATGTCAGCTGCAGTGTTGCCCTGGGATCATGAGTGCCCTCAGAGAGCCTGGCAGCGCCGTCCCCCTCTCCCTAACAGCAATCCCTTTGTATATGGCCAATCATATGTAATTTATTGCAGGCATTCCTGGCAGGGGCAAGTTTTGCTGGAAGCGCCGTTAATTCGCTTTCAGGTCAGGGATAAGATTGGAGGAGGAATGGAAACTATTTTTTTTTATTTAAGATGAAGCTGTTTTGTGGTGCTCACATTTTTAATTATTCTAATCACTCTTGTGATGGTTGGAATTTAAAAAAAACCAAAACAACAAACCAAACCCCCCCAAATCCTCCCCAAGTGCAGCTCCTCAGTGCTTAATCCTTCGTGAGCCAAGCACAGAGGTTTCCCTGCTCTGGGTTTCACACTCTGCTGCTCTCTCTCTGGCTCCTGCCTGCAGTTTGGGTTTGTTTTCCCCCGTTCAGCAGCTTGCTGATGAGAAGAGCTGCATGCAGTTCTCCATCCGGCGGCCCAAGCTGCCCTCCTCGGAGACACACCCGGAGGAGGACACCTACAGGCGCCTCGACGTGTCTGCCTGGCTGCAGCACCTCAACCAGTCCGGGCAGGTGGAAGAGGAGTACAAGCTGCAGAAGGTGAGAGGGTTTCATCTCTCCTCTCCTGCTGCAGAATGCGAGGCCCCAGGGCTAAGCTGCAGGGGTTTGCCTTCATGCTGGGGGCAAGAACTGGGCACTGGAGAGCGTGGGGAGTGCGGTGTGGGAAGGTTTGGGTGGAGATCCCGCTGTGGGATCGGAATCTGCTCGGGTAGGAGCAGGTTCCAGCAGATTCCCACCTAGGTGTGTTCCTGTGTCACCTGAGGGAGGTGACCCTGCCTTAGCAGGGGGTCGGACTGGGTGACCTACAAGGTCCCCTCTGACCCTGACTGTTGTGTGCTGGTGGAGCCTGTCCCTGGCCAAGGACGAGCTGCCCCACTTGTGCTGCCGTTTGGGATCAATAATGCCCAGTGCCCACCGTGTTTGCAGAATGTGTGACCGAGTCACAGAGGGAACTGGAGGTTGCTGTGTGAACTGGGATTGCTGTAGGAATTTGGATTGCTGTAGGAACTGGGATTGCTGAATGAAGTGACACAGGGGGAGCAGCGGGCCTGGGCCCTGAGAGAGAAGTTTGCAGTGCAGTGCAGTGTCTCCAGGACTGGGGATTAAGCCGTGACATGAGAACGACACGTTAATCATAGAGCCTCTCCGGGGGTGGTTATTGACATTGAAATGAGCCCGATTTGTGTCTGGTCTGGGAATAGAGAGCCAGCACTTTCCCTCTAAACATGTGCAAATTGCAGGAGCTTGAATCAAGGCGTCACTTGTCAGGAAAGAACTGCAGAGGCACCAAAGCACAGCAGCAGACAGTTGCTCACTGCTGTATTTGGAAATGTTAAAACTGTACCAGCCATAACTTTTGCTCCTTCTTCCAGGCCATTTTCTTTGGGGGGATTGATATTTCCATCCGTGGGGAGGTGTGGCCCTTTCTGCTGCACTACTACAGCTACGAGTCCACCTCTGAAGAGAGGGAGGCACTGAGGCTGCAGAAGAGGAAAGAATACTTTGATATCCAGGAGAAAAGGTAACAGACCATCATCACCCTCCCCTGCTTGTCCTCCTCAGGCTGGATGACACGACGGGTGACGTGCAGAGTCTCTGCTTCCTTTGCATCAGAAGCTGGAGTAGAGAAGTGAGAGGAGTGGTGAAGGAGGTGTATTGGGTACCACTGACCTCCTGAGCTAATAATGACTTGATAATAATAATTTGAGCCATAGAGCTTGAATATTCTTTCACTTGGATTCTTGCAACAGGCTCGTCAGGACCACGTAAGGAAACATCTCACAGGCAAGGCTTGGGTTAGAACACTGAAAATGAAATTGGGACCTTGTATTTCTTTATAAATATAACTGTACAGTAAGGAAGGAAGGAGAAGGGATATCTAATTCAAAGAGGTTGTTACTGCAAGACCTGTATGTGGTTAAATAGCTGTGAGTACATTAAGCTAGAGAGGGACAGCAGTGTTATTAATTAGAAGGCAGTCAAACCAGAGTGGTGAGTTCTGGTGTGCCACCCCCAAGAAGCAGTGGGGAGCAGAGGCTTCTGAAGTGTTTAGCACAGTAAACTCATCGTGCCATCCCATTTATAACCCAGGAGGCTCCTCCTAGGAATCCCCTGGGACTGTTGTGGACAGACCTGCTTGTTCTTCAGGTGCTGAGAAAACTCCGTGCAGGAATAGTTTTTCTCTGCAAACTAAGAGTGGAACAAGGCCTTTTGTTCCTTATGGCTGTCCATGTTCCTGCCTTGGCAACGTGCCCCTGTTGCTGCTGCCCTTCCAGGCTGTCCATGGCTCCTGAGGAGCAGAAGGATTTCTGGCGCCGGGTGCAGTTCACGGTGGACAAGGACGTGGTGAGGACTGACCGCAGCAACCACTTCTTCCGAGGGGAGGGCAACCCCAACGTGGAAACAATGAGGTGAAGAGTGATCCTGGTGTCCTGCTGAGTGCACAGACAGCTCAGTCACCTGCCTGGGAATGCTGAACAGCACCCACCACCCATCTGGTGACTGGAACTGAGGGATGCAGCAACAGGGCCTTCCCAGTGCTTCCAGTGCTGCTGTAGCCGTTTCCTCCTCTGGATAATAACCCTGCTCCCACCCCCAGCCTCCTCTGCACACACAGGCCCAGCAGAAGGGTGCTGTGCTGGGCCCTGGGCAGGTGCTTGGGTCTGGGATTCTCCTGATGGGCTGGAGGATGAGCACACCAGAGTCTGAGCCATGGGGTGTGAAACAGTTGGGTTTCATCCAATAGTGTGGCTTGGAGCCTCATGGATGTGTTGGGCATCATTTCTCCTTTCCCATGGGCCCTTCACTTCTGTCCTCTTAATCTTCTTAAAGTCTCATTTTTTTTATTTTTTTTTTGGTATTTTGCTGCCTGTAAATGCCAAACCTCCTGAAGTTTATTTCACTGGACTGGTGTTTGCAGCAAGGTTTATCTGTATGCTTTAAAGCACCTTACAGAGGGGTCATGTGTCTTTGTACCTCTGGTGCTTGTTCCTCCTGCACTCCTACCTGTGGGAAAACAGAAACCTAAGGAGTTCTGTTCAAATCCATGTTCTCAGCTGCTGCAGGCTGCTCAGAGTTCTTTTCCATCTAGGAGCCTCTTTGGATTGATATATGTTGTAATCCTAAAAAGTGAGAGTCTCAGGTACAGTGTAAGTCCATCTTTGTTGTACAGTTCTTTTAGGGAAAGTGGTTCTGTGTGATGCAACAAAAGGTGCTCAAAAGTTCATGTTTTAGGTGGCAGGAGGATTTGTGACTCTCCTGCACTGTGCCTGGCTCAGCCTGTGTGATGGGAGTGGGGGTGGAAGGGGTGGCTGTGCTGCCACCTGCCCTCACCTGTCCCCCCTCACTTTGTGTCTGTGCTGCAGGAGGATCCTGCTGAACTATGCAGTATTTAACCCAGCCATTGGATACTCCCAGGGCATGTCTGACCTGGTTGCCCCACTCCTGGCAGAGATCCTGGATGAGTCAGATACTTTCTGGTGCTTTGTGGGACTGATGCAGAACACCATCTTCATCAGCTCCCCCCGGGATGAGGACATGGAGAAGCAACTGGTGAGGGGGAATGCTGGAATCCCACTGCCTGTCAGTGGCTCCCCTTCTCCCCAGTCACAAAAAGCAGTTCCCTGGCTTCCAGCATGCCAAATCACACTCCAAAACCACAAAATCCTTGCAGTGATCCTCAGGGCTGTCCTGTGCAGGGCCAGGGGCTGGACTTCAGTGATCCTTGTGGGTCACTTCCAACTCATGATATTCTGGGATTTTATGGTATGATATTCTATGACTCTGTGGAAATACCTGATGAATAGAACTGAACCTTGTCAAATATCTGCCTTGGGCCATGAGCCCTGGCCTCTGGCACCAGATCCAAGCGAGCTCCTGCCTGTGCTGCACTGCACAGGGGTAAGGGTGGAGCTTTTGGGGAAGGAGCAGAAGGGACTCCTCCAGCCCTGGCTCGCAGTGGGGGCCCCGGGGAGCCCAGTGGGGGGTGGGAGGGGGGTGCAGGACCTGAGCTCTGAGCATCTTTTGCAGATGTACCTGCGGGAGCTGCTGCGGCTCATGCAGCCCCGTTTCTACCAGCACCTGTGCTCCCTGGGGGAGGATGGCCTGCAGATGCTCTTCTGCCACCGCTGGATCCTGCTGTGTTTCAAGAGGGAGTTCCCTGAGGCCGAGGCCCTGCGTGTGTGGGAGGCCTGCTGGGCTCACTACCAGGTGAGGCACGGGCACAGTGGGCTCCTCACCCCACACCAGCCATGCCAGGACTCCCAGAGAGGCTCTTAGTAGCCAAAATAAATGGGTGTTAAGAGGGTCTGTAACTATAGAAGGGGTTTATCTGTGTGGCAGGAGGATGGAGCTCTGCCTGCCTCTCCTCCTTGGGGATGTCCAGGCTTCAAAAGAAGGTGGTTCAGAAAGTACTGAACACTCACTCTGGAAGTTTCAGGCTTCTCTCACACAGCTGGGAAGTGCCCTCCCAAAAATCACAGGTCTGCTCTGAATGCTGTGCTGCAAACTTTGCTGCCATGCTGTGAAGGGAAGAGACTTTGGCTTGTCATCTGTGGTTCAGAATTCACCAGTAACTCATGTCCTCACCACTGGACAGAACTGGAGGGGGCAAAAATTCTCACTGAGGACACACTTGTGGCAGGTGGGAGGTGAAGCCAGAGCTCTGCCTCCGCCTGCCCCCCAGCAGCCCCTGTGTTCTCCTTGCAGACAGACTATTTCCACCTCTTTATCTGCGTGGCCATCGTGGTGATTTATGGGGACGATGTCATTGAACAACAGCTGCCCACAGACCAGATGCTGCTGCACTTCAGCAACCTGGCCATGCACATGAACGGGGAGCTCGTACTCAGGAAGGTAAATACCCAGGTACCAAGTCTGAGGTGCTGAGGAGACCAGGGACTGATGCTTCAGCTTCACATTGCCAGGATCCCTGTGCCTGGCTGGAGCCCAGGAGGGTGGGATGCTGCTCTTTGCCTGGAAACAAGATTTTCAGCAGGAAGAGGTGGTTGTGTTGCTCGGGAGGTGGCAATATGGTTGGGGTAACCAGTGGTTGAAATTCCCCCGTGCTCAGAGGAAGGGCAGACAGAGCTCTTGGTGCCATGGTCCCCATTCCATCCGGGCTGGAGGGACTGGAGCTGTGGGATGAGCTGTGGTGTGTGACAGCCCCTGTGACCTCCCACTGTCCCCAGTGCCTTGGTTCACCCTCAGGTCTGTCTTCAGGCCTTTGCTGAAGCTCAGGCAGCCAAACAGGACGAGACAGGAGGCCACAGGCCACCTCAGCTCTTTGTGTTTGTCCCCCAGCAAGGGGTGAACGTTTTCCCTCTGTCTTTCCCCTGCAGGCCAGGAGTCTGCTCTATCAGTTCCACCTGCTGCCCCGCATCCCCTGCAGCCTGCACGACCTCTGCAAGCTGTGTGGGACAGGCATGTGGGACAGCGGCTTCATCCCGGCTGTGGAATGCTCTGGCCACCACCTGGAGTCCGAGAGCTGCCCATATGGGGGGCTGGTGGAAGTGTCTTCTCCTAAACCAGGAAGCGAAGGCAAGAAAGGCCTGAAAACACGGGATGTCTTTGCCTTCCGAAAATAGCTGAGAGGAACAGGGTGTGCCAGAGGAAGGGAAGGGCAGGAAGGATGTGCAGAGGAAGAAAGGTCCAAGACAAAGATGGAGGAATAGCCTGTCAAGACCCCTGAGAAGGCTGAAAGGTGGGGAGTGGAAGAGGAATTGAATTGCTCTACAGGGGAAGCCAGTTCCACCCTATGGGTGGTGGAACCTGAGCGAAAGGCACCGACCCAGGAACTGTGTTGGCACATGTCTGCATTTGATTTTGTTAGAAACAAGCTTTTCTAGGTCTTAACAAGGACTTTTTAGTCTGCCTCTGGGACTGGACTGGTTATCAACCAGGACTTTCTTCCTTGCTGATGAGAAGCAAGAGCACTCAAGAGAGCCAAGTGCACCCGGCAGCCTTGGAGCAGAGCTGGGGCGAGGCCCCTGTGCTGTCCCTTCACCCAGAGCACATCACCTGCTCTCTGCCTCAACCAAAATGTGCAAAACAAGGCTTCTCTCTAAAGCCATAAAGACCACTTTAATTATAATCTGCCAAAAATAAAACTGCAGACTGTTGGGATTGCAGGGAAGGTGTCTGCTTTGTTGGCAAGGAAGGACTGGTCACCTCAAGTCTTGTCTCTGGCCTTTCTTGTAGGATATATTGGCTGGCATGATTTTTTTCCCCCATTTGTACAGAAAATGTACAGCCCCAGATCTCACAGCACTGTTGCTCTGAATTGGGATATTTCACAAGGTGTCCAAAGTTCCTTCTTCACCACTATTGGGAAGATATTCTTCCCTGTGAGGTTGGGCAGGCCCTGGCACAGGGTGCCCAGAGGAGCTGTGGCTGCCCCATCCCTGGAAGTGCCCAAGGCCAGGTTGGAGCAGCCTGGGACAGTGGGAGGTGTCCCTGCCCATGGCAGGGGTGGAATGACCCTTTAAGGTCCCTTCCAACCCAAACTATTCTGTTATTCTCTGATTCTATGACATTACAGCAAAGTTCTTTCTTTATGCTGACAACCACAGACTTTAGACACTTTAGTCTGTTGTTTCCCGTTGTATTTCCCTTAACTCTCCTCAATTACTGAATATTTACTGTCCTTGCTTATCACTGCCACAGGCTGTGGCACATACAGTCCTCGTGGGCTTTATGCTCTGCAGTCAGTGCCAGTGATGAACCCTGCTCCTCATCCCAAAGTGAAAATGAAACTTGCCTTATTGCAGCTGTTTTTGCTGAGCTCTGTCTGATAAAGGTTTCCCTTGGGGTATTTTTGAAAGGACAGCTTGTTTCTCCCCTTGTCTGCTATCAGATTTTCCAACCAGAAGCAGAGCTGGGGCTTCGAGCCATCCTTACCAAATTTGGTGGCCTCCAAGGTGTGTCCTGAGCCAGCGTTTGTGCCAAACAGAGCCAGGGGAACAGTTTCCTTGTGAGAATGGAAAAGAAGATGAGGTGACAGCAGCACCAGGGGTCTGCAACCTTTCCTGGCTGTCCTGCTCCCTCTCACTTCCAGCTCTGCCTCTCGGGCACATTTGTGCCCTCAGTAGCACTTATGGAACCCCCTTGTCCTTGTGCAATGCTGGGGGGGGTCCTGCACCTGACAAGCACATTTCTCTCAAAATCCTTCTGCAAGACCTTCCCCACAGCCTGTCCTGGAACCCACATGCCCAGGAAGTGAGGCTGGAGCTGGGATGCTCTGTGTGAAACCAGCACCAGCCAAATGCCTGCTGTGTTCTGAAGGGGAAGGAGCCTTTTCCCATTGCAGGCACCACGCCAGGGGCTGGCTGCTGCATGGCAGAGGGACAGTTTGGCTCCCACTTTGTGTGCCTTTAATTCAGAGGATGAAAACCTTACCCTGGGTGAGAGCAACGGGGAAACCCAAACCCACTGCAGGGTGGCACAGCTCGGAACCAGACCAGCTGTGAGAGGCACTGAGGCTTCAGGTACGAGCTGGTTTGGCAGGTGACACCTCGGGTAAGGGCTGGCCCTGCTCTGGGGCAGGGAGTTCATCAAGATTGATGATGTTTCAGTGAAGAATAAAAGTTTGTGTGAGGCTTCTGTGTGTCCATTGCTGTGCAGGCTCGGGGCTGCACTCCCAGGTGGGGACAGCACTCGGCCAGACACAGTCCCCCAGCTCCAGCCACTCCTTCTGCAGCCACTCAGAGACGTGTTGGGTTCTGTTGCTGCCCCCAGGCCTTGCTGTTCTCAGCCTGGGGAGGTGTGGTAGCCCTTGATGGAAACTCCAAGCGGCAGAGGCTGAATTCGGGTCAGAAAAACTGCACAGCAGAAAATGCCACAAGCATCTTCCTGCAGAGCAGCTTGGTGGCACTGGGACGGGCACCAGCTCCCCGTGGGGACAGCAGGAGCTGGGCAGCCCCTGCTGCCACCTGCCTCCTCCTGTGGGACGGGAATGCAGCACAGCCTCCCCAGGGGCAGCAGCACCATGGGCAGCTCTGCCAGGTGTGGGGTCCTGGGCATGGCCCCTCCTCGGCTTGTGGGGTGCTGGGCACAGGGGCACAGCCCCCTCCTCAGCTCCCTGCTGCCTGCAGCAGGCCGGGAGGCTCCAGCAAACCCCTCCCAAAAAGCTGGAGCTGCTTTTGCTGCAGCACTCGTTCCCAGCCAGTAAAAGACAATAGGAAGAGATGAAGTAGATAATTTGGAGCATTATTTTTCCACTATTAAAATGTCATTCAGCAATGTGGAAATCACTCAGGATTCATTTAGTTAAAGACTCTGCACACTGTAGTTTTCCAGCACGTGGAATGAGCTGGGCTCTGTTTGAAGTGGGGCTCAGCTCTGGGAGTGCATAGGCAGGATTGGTGTGCCCAGCTCAGCCACACCTCTGTGCCTGCTGCTCCCTGAGGGTCCTGCTGCCAGTGGGAGACCTCAGGTCTCTGTGTCTGTGGTCCCCACTGGAGCTGCCCAGCCCCCTGGCACACACTGAGCCCACTTTGCCATCGTTAGAGGAACAAAGGGATGGAGCTGGTCCCTGGCTGCTCCCACTGACCAGCACTCGCATCCCGGTGACTCGATTCCAGACTCATCCTGTTCATTAACTTGTGATGCCATTTAACTCTCACTGGAGATTCACAACCTTCCAAACTTGCTGGGTCTGTGGAGCCAACCTGGAACCCTCTGGCAGCACCCAGGGTAGGGTCAGGAGTGACCTTGGGATTCCTCCAGCGGTGAGTCAAGCGTTGGACAGGACAGTGGCTTTCCAAGGGCCTTCTGACCCATCCCCAAGATTTTCCCTTGTGACACTCTGCCATCTGAAAAAAAACAAAACCCCAAGGAACAAAAAAGGAGCCAGGCTTCAGTCCCTACCGAGGAGGAACGTGGATCCCAGAAACAATGACCCTCCCGTGGTGTCTCCTCGGTCACTGCCCTGAGCGCTGCATTAGCAGCAGCTGAGCAGCCAAAAATAGGCCCTCACGAAGGTAAATAGTCAGCATAAGCCTCTTTAGCCTCAGCCTTGAGCTGCCACATCCTCCTGCCTCCCACTGCCGGGGGGAAGGGGGGCAGGGAGGAAAGGAAACCAAGCCCTGGCTCCTGTGGTAGCACCACGCTCTGTAAAATCCCAGTGGGATCCCAATCCCCCACCCCTGGAACACAGAGCAGGGCACCAGGCAGCCCCACACCTCGGGGTGGGCACTGGGCCCTGCTCCCCTGGCCCGTGGCACCTGGGCTGCTGCTGGGCACGAGGGGAGAGCTGCCCCACACCAGCCCAGGGCTGGGAGGGGGCACAGAGCTGTCCCACATGTGGGCAGCAGAAGGGAGATCAGTGGATCTGCTCCATTTGACCTTGGCACTGAGCGCTGGTGTCCAGCCAAACCACCCCTGGGGTTCACTGCACCAGGGAAACCAGCAGGTGGGGGGGACTTGTTCCCACTTCCCAGGCCTGGGTGTGTTTGGCTGTTGGGTTGTGAGACGCTGCCTGTCAAATGAAAAATTACAGTCCAGGAGAACAAAGAGACTCACCTGAGTTATTACAAGCAGCAAAGAATTTCAAACCCAATGCAGCCTGTCCCCCTGGGCTGGTTGATTAATGCCCTGGTCGCTGTGCTTGGGTCATAAAAATAGACCAGTCGGGCTGGCTGGAGCTGATGGTCACCTCCCACTGCCCTGCCCCAGTGTGGCACTCTGGGCTCCACATGCCCTTTATTTCACTCATTTAAACACAGCATGTGAGAGGGTTGCACAACACCTGAGCAAAGCAGAGGCTGGGGCAGAGCCCAGAGGGAGCCGTGTGGGCACTGCCAGCTGGGACACACGGCAGTGACTCCGTGGTGAGCAGCTCCCTGGGGCACAGCCAGGCTGGAGCTGCCCCTCCGGGGCTCTGGAGCATCTGGGGAAAGCCCTGCTGCTCAGCCCCACACCCAGACCTTCTCAGAGCCGTGGGATAAGCAGGGGAACAGCTCAGGCATCCCAGGAAAAGAGACCTGGTGTCAGCTGGCACTTTGTGTGGTGCCTCTTGCCAGCTGTTAAGAGATTTCTCCAGCAGCCCCTGACCCTCCACAGTGCCCTGATATACCAGGTCCTTCCGAATTCAGCAAGTCCAGGCCCTGCCAAAGGTCCTGCTCTGTATGGCCCAACAGCAGCAGGAGAAGGAGCAGCACAAGGACTCTTCCTGGGATTTTTGATTTTGTTTGGCTTGGGTTTGTCTTGTTTGAACCACAAACAAGTTCAGCTGCTTCTGTCTGTGGCTGGGGCTCATCTCACCTTGGCAGAGGCAGCCAGGGAAGTGTCGGATGATGGGCACCTGCCAAAGTCTTCCCTGCTCTCCAGAGGTTTCTGCAGGGGAGGCACAGCAGGCCCTGCTGGAGCCCAGGGACATGGCAGAGTGATCCCAACCCCCTGCATGACCCCAAGGCCTTGGCACCAGGCAGAGCCCATGCTGTGCGTGAAGGCAGGGAGGCCTTTGATGCTGCTCATGCAGGGGAGCAAAGGCACCTGCCAGGAGGGCTGCCCAGCCCAAATTGGCTCTGGCAGCCGGGTCTTGGCTCCAGGAACCCAATTCCCACATATTGCAGCTGATGGTGGGCACTGAAAAGCTTCCAGCAGTGACTGGAATCCCTGGAAACAGCCCAAACCCCAGCTGGCCTTTAAACCCTCTGCCAAGGTGACAAATCTGCCCCAGTGGCAGCAGGAGCACTGGGAAGGTGCTGCTGGCTCTCCCCAGGAATCAGGGACAGTGGGGACACCACAGCCCAGCCCCTGGAGCAGCCTCACACCACAGGAGCCCCCAGCCCCAGCCAGGATCAGGTACAGCCAAGACAGGCTGGGAAAGGGGTGCCACGGAAAGGGTGCAGAAGAGCCAGAGGGGCTGAGCCGGGTGTGGAGCAGCTTCCCCAAGCTGGAAGGTGCTGTGTCCCCTCCTGCAGGTGTGTGGGGACAGGGACAGGTCTCGCTGCCCCAGCCAGAGAGTCACAGCCACCCTGACAAAGGCTGGAAGGAGCCCATGCCCGGGGTGGCAGGAAAGGGTTAAGGCGCTGCCAGAGCCGGAATGAGACCAGGGAATTCAGCTGCTGACGCAGGTAGGATCTGCCAGCGAAGCATCCAAGTGCAGACACAGCAGCGTCACCCTCAGCTCCTGAGCTGCTTTGGAGCCCCCCCAAGAGCAGGGAATGGACACCTGACCCAGCCCCGTGCAGTGGGCAGAGCGGGGCCCTCCCTGGGCTGTCACCTCCCCCAGCACTGCCCCGGCCACCCCAGGGTCCCCACTTTACTCCATGCTGCCACAAATATGGCCTGGCCAAGCCCTTCTGCAGCAGATTGCAGCTGGAAGGATGCTCCCTGCTCCGGGATGCTCAGAGGTGTCATGGAGGTGTGGGGCAGAGCTGGGCCAGGGCCAGGAGGGTGGCACTGGGGGGCAGTCAACGTGTCAGCACGTGCTGACCTCCCTGTTCCTGAAAAATCACCCATCAGTGGTTTGGGTCAAAAAAAGCAGGGCTGAAATACATGGCATGGGAAGAAAAGGACAAGTGAGACCTGGTGCTCCTAGGATTGTTCCCCTATGTAGGACAGGATGGGATGGGATGGGATGGGATGGGATGGGATGGGATGGGATGGGATGGGATGGGATGGGATGGGATGGGATGGGATGGGATGGGGAGCCCATGGAACCACATTACTTGGCTTCTCCTGGGCTTCACAGACATGAGAGGAAGAGCCAGGCAGTGCTTCTGCTGTGTCTGGCCAGGGGGAAGAAGCAAAGGGGAGATGGAGAACCAGGGAGGGGATACAGCTCCGTGGGAAGCAGGAGGCAGAGAGGACACAGCCCTTAGGTCCGTGCAAATGACTGGCCCCTGGCCCTCTTCTGCTGGTGTCTGGGTTCTGCCATCTCTGCTGGAGGCCAGGGCAGCAGCTGATGTGTCACCACGGTGTGTGGCACTCCAGGCTCAAGAGCAGAACCCAGCAAGGGGCTGTTTACACCGAGCCCCTGGCAAGGCCACGTGTGCTGCCCTCCAGGAGCTGCTGGGAAGTCAGGCCCGATGGAAATATAATGGGATAATCGATGGCCTATTGTTGCCTGGCTTAATTTAGCTGCTCAGGCAGGGAATGAACAGTGTGGATGTACGCACACAGGAGCCAAGGCAGGAGATGAACCACCCCCACATCCTCTGTGGCACAGGGGACAGAAGGGGCACAGGCACGTGCTGGGCCCAGGGCTGAGCCCCCAGACCCTCTGTGACATGGGCACAGGGTGTGGGGAAGTGTCACTCACTGGGATTTGCTCTGCTTTGTCTAACACCAGATCTGAAATGGCTGCACTGGGCTCAGGGTTGCACACCTGCACCGCCAAAACCCCCTTGGAAGCTGAAGCAGGAGAAGGGAAGCTGCTAAGTGTTTTGGGATGGCGAGCTGAGCACCAGGACCACGGCTTGGGAAGGACACTGCTGTTGCCAGGACTCTTCCCAGCCACTGCCCAGGGCCCCCAGCATCCCTCCTGCCCCAGCTCCTGGTCCCAGGAGAGCCTGTCAGCCTGTGTCAAAGCCACCTTGGAAGGCCCTAGGAGATGCCATTTGGGGACAGTCCCCCCACCCCATCCACCTCACCAGCTGCACGCACAGCTTGATGCTCAACCCCAGCTCTTCTGCCCCGCGGCTCAGCGGTGCCCATCTGACACCTGGGCAATCGCCCTTCCTCCTCACTATTTGTCTTCCTCGCATTCCTCTGGGCTGGCTCACACCCCACCCGGCCCGGCAGTTCGGGCTTTCCTCAGAAATTAGTCACAGTTGGGTGACGGGGCTGTTCCCTGCCCGTTCCCGCAGAGTCCCCCTGCCCGACGCGTTTGCTTCTCCTTCCCCTCCGCCGGAGCTGCCGCCCCCCGTCCCTCCCCTCGAGCCACCTCCAAGCCCCCGTGGCCCCCGGGCTGCAGTTGCTCGCTGCCGTGGCTGTGGTTGCCGTGCTGCCCACGCCGGTGTGTGCCGGTGCCGGTGGTCCCCGTGGCCCGGTCCCCCCGCCCCGCGATGTCGCAGCGCCCCGAGGGGCCGCGGGCCCGGCGCCAGCGCCCTCCCCTCGCTGCCTTTTATGTCCCTGCTGCAGCCGCGGCCCAAACATGGGCTGAGGGAGCTGCGGCTGCGACCGGAGCCTGCCCGGGGCTGGCGCTGCTGAAGGTGCCCCAGACCCCCCCAGCTCGGGGGCTGAGCTCCGTGCGAGCAGCACCCCACCTTAGCGGGGGCTCCCCGGGCGCCCTGCAGCTCCTCCCGGTCCCTCTGAGCCCGCAGCTCCCGGCCCTGGCTCACACAGCCCCGCGGCCATCCC
Organism: Serilophus lunatus; assembly: GCA_013399895.1. Classification (NCBI taxonomy): domain Eukaryota; kingdom Metazoa; phylum Chordata; class Aves; order Passeriformes; family Eurylaimidae; genus Serilophus; species Serilophus lunatus. The sequence continues at coordinate 7,368 of VXBA01000817.1, read as the reverse complement.
TGCCTTGTGCCCCGACCCGTTTATGCGGGCACTTTGTCCCCCCCGAACTGCAGGGTCCCTGCAGCCCCGCCGTGCCCCAGACCAGCCCGGCACAGCTCACAGCGGCTCAGGGCACACGCGGCCCCGGGTTTGCTCGCGGAGCTGCTCCAGTTAGAGAGACAAGGGGCCAACTGGAACCACCAGTCCTGGTGCCCTCCTCTGCCCGGTGCCTGGGCAGGGCTGGTGGGGACAACGCACTCGCCCAGCGACACAGGGTGTGTCAGAAACCAAATGACTCAATGGAACCCACAGCGTCGCCCCCAAGAGCAGCTCCTGTCCCTGCGGGGCTCCAGGAGCTCCTCGCCTCCGTCCCAGCCCCAGCCAGGCTCATGCTGGTCACCACAGGCTGGGACACACGTGAGGTGCCGTGGGCAGGAAACTGGACAGCAGGGCAGAAAAGGGAATGGCATCAGGAATGAGGTGACTGGGCAAGGCAGCTGCGTTGGAGAGCCCAGGACTGAGCCCCGGGTCGCACCAGGGGCTCCTGACGTCCCCTCCAGCGTGAGGAACACGAGGAAACTGCCTGTGCCGTATTTCCTGGCTGTGGGCAGTAAATCCTCGAGGCCCAGGACAGCGGCTGTGTTTGTAATGACAGAGCTCCATGAATCACCGCTGCCCTGTGATCCCGCCTGAATGGGCAGAGCATCAGCATCACCCCGGCACGAGAGACCTCCCACACATCCCTCGGCAGTGCCAGGGCTCCTGGGCCTGGGCCGGGCATCCCTTTGCCAGGCTGCTGGCATGCCCAGTGCCAGGGCGGATGCAGAGGAGTGGCAGAGCCAGGGCACGTCCTGGGGAGAGAAGGAGCGAGCTCGGGAAGCAAAGCATCTCCTGTGCTGCCTGAGAGACAGCTGGAGTTCCCAGAACCTGCTCAGCATCCCAGGGGAAACCAGACAGTGAGCGGCAGCCTAAAAATAGCTGCCCAGGGCACACACAGTGGCCTCGGAGAAGGGGAAGTGAAAAGAGGGACGGGCTGCAGCTTTTCAAGGAACAGACCCCAGCCCTGCTCGCTTTGCCATCCCCCGTGGATGAAGTGTAAAGTCTTTCCTGCAACGCCTTCACCTGAATGTTTAGCATGAGAAAGCATCCAAAGGTCAGGCACCGACACCCGCAGAGCCCAGGACAAAGTCACAGTGGGATGAGACTACTGTGCCAGGTAGGAGAGTGCAGGATCCTGGGAACCACCTCGAGTGCCTTAGCAAACACTTGGCTCTATATCACCAAATCCAGGTAGTCCAAGGAGGGGCAGAGGTTGGAGGAGCCAGTCTAACCTGTCAGTGACCAGTTTTGTCTCCCAGTTGTGCTCACTCAGCTCCTGTGTGGCTGTTCCCAGTCACCTAAACCCGGTGTGAGCTGTGCAGTGCTCGGCCAGGAGCCCAGTGCCTGCTCTTCCCCCCGCAGTGCACGTTCAAAGGGCTTACGGATCATCAGCCTTCGGATTTAAGGAATTTATAGGCCATGAAAATATCTTCCAGGCTCAGGGTTGAGCCTTCTGCAGCAGCAGAGTGACCTGTGCCGGGTGTGGGGGCCTGAGCCCCGCAGGCCGGCAGGAGCTGGGACACGGAGCAGCCCCTACAGAGCCCTGGATTGAGGTTCTGTCCTGCAGATACAGCTGAGCCCCCGACCCCGGGCGAACATCCACCCCCTGATGGGTTTAGTGCAGTTCGACTGGGCTCAGACTAAGCAGCTTTGGAGCTGGGAGCTCTGGTGACAGCACAGCACACGGTGGGCGAGCAGCACGGCCAGGAAATCATTCTGCAAAGTCTGAAAACAGAAACACTTGGTGTATTCCGCTGAGGGGATGAAGCGCCAGGGCAGTCCCGGGCTTGGTGAGATCGCCCCGCAGTCAGCCCCGGGCTGGGCTGAACCCGAGGGGCTGCGCTGGGAGCGGAAGGAAGGAGGAGGGAAGGGCTGAGAGGAGCTGTGCTGCTGCCTCTGCTCAGGTGCAGGGATGCAAACTGCCTGACCGCAGAGCTGTGCTCGCTTCCTCCCTGCCCTCACAGCAGCGCCGTGCACAGCGACAGGGCTGGGGCGGGACCTGCCAACCAGAGGCACCTCCTGTGGCCACCGGCCGCCGCCGAGGGCTCTGTCGGAGGGGAGAGGGGCAGAGGCTGGAGCTCCTTTGCAGCAGCATTTGGCCGGGTTGGGGCTGCACAGTCTTCTCATCCGTGGCACAGCTGCTGGATGCACCCCTGCAGCTCCCAGCTTGCTCCTGAGGGAGCCACGAGCCTGGAGCAAGGATCCCATAGCCTTTTGTATGAAGACACCCAAGATGACAGCCCCAAACCCCCCCCACTGCGCGGCACAATGCCAACCACAGCCGTTCCGTGGGAGCCACAGCTCGTGGGACCACTGGCCAGGACCCCACAGCCCTGGGGATGCTGGAGGGCCCCGTGCCTCACAGAGCCAGGAGTGCCCTCCCCGGGGGGCAGTGCCAGGCAGCGGCTCGGCCCAGGGCTCGGCTCTGCTGTGCCGGGTGGTTTGTCCGTGTGCCAGCTGCACCGTGTGCCGTGCCCACATCGGGAAGGTGGGACGTGCGCTGACAAGGCCCTGGCTGCTCCTCTTCCCGCAGCTCCCCGAGCGCTCCCAGCCCCAAGCAGCAATTATCAGCTCTGTGGGCGATGGCCGATCTCATCCCCGCACAGCCCCGGGGGGGAGGCCAGGGTGGCAGCTTGGATCAGCGCCACGGGGCATCGGATTGCTCTGCAAGAGGAGCTGGTCCCGGCCTCGGAGGTGCCGGGAGCTGCACAAACAGCTGCGGGAGCAGAGCACAGACAGGAAAGCTCACAGCACCCCCAGCGCGGATCCCAGCATCAGGGGGCTGCAACAGTCCTGAGCTGTAATCTTAGCAAATCAATCCATCAATCCATCAGTCCGTCTCTCCTCTACACTGGCACGATGAGCCCGGTTTCCTCTGCCAACAGGGGAGGCCTTGTGGATACTTCTCCCTCCCAGGAAGCGTTTCCTGGGTGGGAGCCAGGAACACACGGGCCTGAGGAGCATCCTCACCACTGCCATGCCAGGGGACACACACACACACAGACCCATTTCTGATGGAGAAAATCTCATAATGACACTCAGCTGCCAAGGAACAGCATCAGCTTAAGTGATAAGAGGGGGAAGAGCTCCGAGGGCAGATCCCCCGTCCACGGCTGCCCGGAGCTGAGGGGGATGGCACACCAGGCCCAGGGCAGGATGGCACCAGTGACAGGCATCTGGCTCCCTGCGGTGTGTGGGGCAGGAGCCCCCAGCCCCCCCTGCTCCGGGGGATGCTCCCTGGGTGGGAGGGTGTGCCAGGCAGCCTGCACTGCTCTGGGAGTGTGGCAGGTCCCACGAGCTGGGAGCTGAGCCCTGTGCCACGAAAGGGGGGGTCACACCCAGGCATAGAGGGACTTGAGTGCCTCTTTCCTCTGAATTTCTCCCGACTTGCTTGCCTCTAAGAAGATTAAAGACAGATGGTCTCTCAGGCTCCCTCGACGGCACCCCTGCTTGAGGCTGGGGGGGAAGGCACAGCAGAAAAGAGCCCTGGGGAAGGGGAGTTATTCCCAGCCGAGCCCCCTGGTGATGAAGTGTCCTCGGAAGGTGCCGCTAAGTGCTGCCCTCCCGGCCGGTGCTGGCGGCAGCTCTGCAGAGCAGGGCTGTCCCTCCTTCCTGCCTCACCCCCAGGCAGCTCTGCGGGCGAGGGGGCATCAGCCGTGCCCCCAGAGGGGCTGCTCTGGGTAGAGCTGCCAAGTGTCCCCTTATCCATCAGCTACACAAAACCAGCTCTCATTGTGCTGTGTCCAAGTGCTGTGGAAGCACAATGTGTTCTCCTGCAAGTATCTCATTCCTGGGGAGTCTCACAAATTCCCCTGGTTGGCACTGGAAGCAGCACCAGAAAAAAAAGAATTCACCTAACGCGGCCCCTGTGCACCAGCAGCAGCGATGCACTTGTGAAGCCATTTAAATTTCCACGTGATGACCCAGTTCAGGGTGGTTTCGCCTCTGGATTTTCCCACTGCTGCTGCCTCTGGGTGTGTGGCGGCAGCTCCAGACCTTGCTGCTGTGCTGGATTTTACCACACTGACAGCCCCAGCCTCGAGTGATCGGGCTCTTCACGGCACTTTCCTGAGCGTTACAAAATTCTGGGCACTCAGTGTCAGGATCCCCGTGTGTGCTCCGAGGCCCTGGATGTTTTACTGGAAGAGTGAGCAGTTTTGCAAAGCGATTTTTGCTGCTGCCTGTTACACTGGGGGCAGGGCACATCACTTCAGCTGCTGCAGCAAAGGTGCTGGGGATGCTTGGAGGGGGTTCAGTGCATGTGGTGGAGCAAATTCCAGTTCAGCTGCCAGACTTGACTCTTCCCTCCCCATTTTAAACCAGTGCTGGCCAGCAATCCCTGAGCTTCCCCACACCAGCACTGGGGCTGTGCTGCAAGGCAGAGGGGCAGCCTATATTTAGAAGGAGACAATAATTGCAAGTCAGATTTGCTTGTTCAATACTCTATTGACAGATTTGCCGTGGCAACCTGGAACGGGGTTTCATTGTTCACATTGTACTTCATGGCATCCTATTGATTGGGTGGGTGGGTTTAGGTTTTGTGGGTCTGCTTTTTTTTGTTGTTCCTTTTTCCAAGCCTACCTACTCATCCTTTTCTTGTCTTTCCCCGGCACGGTGTTGACCTCGGCAAGGGCTGTGTTATAATCCGTTGTTCAGACCGGCCACAACCTCCAAAGCGAGCCAGAGCTGACAAAAGCAGAAGGGCAAATCCTGGCGCCCAGCTGGCCAAGGCTGCGGGCGGCCAGGTAGGGATGAATGGGGCCAGCGCCCTCCCCCCTGCTCCAAGGACACGGCAAAGTCCCTTTCTGGCCGCCCAGGAGAGCGGCCTTGAAGGAAACGCTGTAACTACTTATGAATTAACTTTCTGTTATTATTTGGACTCAGCTCCGGGCTCCGGGGGCTCGGCAGGAACCGCTGGCCTTGCTTGGGCAAAGGGGAGGAAAAGGCGAGCACCCGAAGTGCAGCCCTGGAGTTGCCTTGGTGGAGCTGGAAGATTAGAGCTGGAAAAGAATCGCTGTTTTAAATTGCTAATAATGATACAGACTAATGAGCAACATCAGAAATGATGGCACATGTAATCAGTGCTGCTTGATAGCAAACATAGAGCAGGGCTGCAGAAGCCCCTGACGTACAGGGCGAGGGAAAATGGAGCACCTTGTTCTGGAGAGGCAGAACCCACCTCAAGCGAGGCACTGCCACGGAGCTGGCTCTGCCTCTGGGGTAGGAACTTCATAAATAGTCATGAAAAGAATAAACCTAGACATCAGCCCTGGGTACAAGGAGGTAACATGGCCAGCAAGTGTTTGAGGGGAAATTGCCTTGGTGTGATTCCTAGACCCTGCAGGAAGCCCATCTGTCTCTGGCTGTTAGAGGTTTTGTCTTACAGCTGCACCACAGCAGACCCTCCTCAAGATCAGGCCCCTGCCTGGGCATAGGGGGGCTGGAGCCCCCACTCCTCCGCCTGGAGGGTCTTCCTGCTGCAAGCAGCAGCACCTACTGCCAGTGCTCTGCAGAGAAGGAAGAATTCGAAATTTTGGCCAGATGTGTGGCAGAGGAGAAGGTACCCACCAAATGCGTGTGTGTGCCCTGAACCTGCCCGGTCCAGAAACCAGCAACAAACTGCCCGGGACCGACCTGCTGCTCTCCTGGCTTTAAAGACAGCAGTTGCCTCATGTTCCTTTCGGCTGGAAACCCCTTTCCTTGTCTCTTCTCTGTGATATGCCCCAGCCAATAAGGAAAAGGCAACAGTTGGAAACGCTTCCCACTTTCCTTATTTAGGCTGTTTTATGTAGTTCAAATAAGGTGTCCTCTTCGGGCCTGACAAAGGGAAAGATGTATCAGTTCACGAACTGCTGCTGCCTGAGCAAGGTAAGAGACAGAAAATCACCCCCATTACCATCATTACTGCGAATCATGTGCAATCAGCCCTGTAACAGAAAGCAGATGAAGATCCTGCAGGAACCCGCAGGACGGGAGCTGCTGCTGAGATGTGGAAGCCAGGGGCCAGGCAGTGATTAAAATGCTTTTAATATTGGTTTCCAGTGTTGCTTTCACTTTTTTCTAAGATCTATTATATTTCACCAACAGCCTCTTGTGCCGCTCCTGAGGCGGGTTCTACAAGATGCCAAGGATGTCTGGTCTCACGTTTAAAAATACATGTATTTTTTTCTATATATGCAGCCAGTCAGACTCTGCCCTTCCCATCGCCTGTTCCCGACTGTGTCCCGGGAAGAGCAGAGCTTTCCCAGCCAGGCTGGACCCAGTGCTCTGCAGCTTACCCAGGCTGGGGAGGAACTGCACCAAATCGCCCTCGTCCCTGGGCATTTAGTTTTATTGCGAGCATTAGTGGTTTCTGCTCTGCTTGTCTCCTCTGGCAACAGGAGAAGCTGAAAATGTCAAAGGGGAGGGTTAACAAACTCCGCTGGCATAAATTTCAATGAATGTATGTTTCTTAGGAAAACCGCTAAGTTAAAAAAAAAAAATTAAATCTTCCTGTGTGTGCTTTCCTTGGGCTGCTGTTCACAATGGATAATAATTCTTACATTAAGCCCCTTCGTCCCTCCAGGGAAATCAAAATTGTAATATCAGTTTGCTTTTTATTGGCTCGGCTCTGCGATCGTGGCGGCTGCGTCTTTGTTAAGGGGCTGCGCTGCGGTGACATTCCGCGGCGCCTCCCGGTGTGTCCCCCTCCGGGACCGGCCCCGGGGGGACAAGGAACATCCTCGGGGCACGGGGGTTGCTGCCCGACCCCCGGCAAAGGAGCCGCTCCGGGTCCCGGCGCCGCTCGGGCTCAGCCCCGGCCAAAGTCGCCGGGAGCCCCACGGGCGGTCCCGGCCCCACGGGGATCGGTCCGAGAGCCGGCGGGACCGGACGCCAAGGCCCTGCAGAGCCCGGCGGGATCACGGTGGCACCGGGACCCCCCGACGCCCAGGGCGGTCCCCTTGTCCCCGGACGGAGAGGCTCCGATTTCGCGGCGGCTCGAGGGCACAGCCCGGTACCTGCGGGGACCGACCCCCGGGCGCAGAGTCTCACGGGGAGGGCCGTGGGCTCCACGCCACGCCGGGAATGACCCCACGAGTGCCCGCGGTTCCGCCGTCGCGCCCCGGGGGTGCGGAGCCGGGGGCCGGAGCTGCGCGGGGCTCAGCCCAGGACGGTGCCCGGCCCCGCTCCACCTGCCCGGGGGAAGGTGCCTCCCACTCCGGCTCCGCCACGTTTCCCGGAGCGGCGCGAGAAGCGGCCGGGTGGCCCCGCCGGCAGCCGCGGACACGCGTGAGCCTCAGCCGGGAGCCC
>VXBA01000816.1:48450-69686 GCA_013399895.1 Serilophus lunatus | reverse complement strand
TTATTAATTCTGTGTGTGTAATGAAGTTCTATGCTACTGCCCTATTCCTCTGCCTCTTAGAAGTGCTTTTTGTGGAAAAGCAACTGCAGGTCAAATAGCAGGGAGGTGCCATTGTAAACAGTAGGAAGAGCTGGCTTGGGTTTTTTAGTCAGCTTTAACTTTTATGTGCAGTATGTTGGATATGAATCTGAATACGAATAACTGTTCACAGCATCCATTTGCATGTCAATTAAAGGATAGATGTCATGATGCTTTACTTGCTTAGTGTGTAACTGAACCTGCTTATTACCACTTTTTGTTGTGACGGAGTGGTGTCATTTGAAACAGTGGAAGCTCAGCCAGTTGTTTGGCATGAGACTGATAACAGTTTACTAAAGTGTGACTGCCTTGTGCTCTATGTTTACAAGCAGTTTCAGAAAAACCTTCATCTTACGGTTGCCTCTGGTGTGCAACTGGCCTGACCAACAATGTCTGATGTTGCTGACTGCAGTTCCTTCAGCTGGGCTTTCTTCTCAGTCCTACCCCAGTCTTCAGTGGAGCTGTTTAGGAATTGTCTGTCTTGCATGCACCTGAAGGCAGAGTAGGAGATGTCCACTTCTTAAAACAGCTTGATTAGCTGCTGTTAATTACAGCTGTTGCTTTCAGTGCAAATATATCTTCTCTTTAAAAAATGGAGAGTACATTTTTTTTGACTCAGTTTTCCTGTGTCTTCTGAGGGTTTTTTGGCAACCAGCTGCAGTGAAAGACCACTGCTTTCCTGACCATGTTCTTCTTGTGGTTAATGACAGCTGATCTTTGGGCTAAATGCTCTGAAGTTTGTTTGAATTTCTAATCGTTCAGCAGTTCTTTAGTTATCTAAATTTCTAGCAAAGCTGGGTTCCACCTTAGCAACTCCTGATTTGTTCTTGATGTGTGGGTGTGGTTTTGGGGTTGCCAGTTTTTGATGTCTTGTTTTCTGTTTTTTTGTTTCTTTTTAATTTTTTTTCGGTGTCTGTTTTTTTGTTTTGTTTGAGTTTTTGTTGAAGCATGATCCTCAACTGAGTCACCTGTGTTAGTAAATGTCTCGAATGTGGCATGTTCTGTTTAGATGAGATTGAGTAAGTAAATCTGAATTACCAAGCCTGATCTTCGGCTACTGACTGCAGTTCTTCATCTGCAATGGATAACATCTAGCAAAATGCCACTCCTCCAAAACAGTCACCACTGTCTGTCCACTCATCTCTGGAAAAACACTGAGATTTTAAGCAAGTAATGTTGAAACAATTTTTAAAAAGCAGATGGGTTATGTTTATAGTTCAAACTGATATATTTGAAATAATATAAAAGCAGAAAAATATGTGCAATTTTTTCCCCTAGAGGAATGAATTTCCCTTTTTTTTTTTTTTTTTTTTTTGTGTGAAAATTGGTTGTACCGTGTAGAAGAGAACTTGTGCTTTTCCATTCCATTAGTACTGTCTCGAGGCTATTTCTGTCTCTGGCAAGGGGAAATAATTTTCCTGTTTTGTAAGAGCTTCATCATCTCCTTCCCCTTTGAGCCCAGTGTTTTTCATGTGTTTCTGTTCCTAGGCTATTAATTGTTAATACCAAGATCTGCTGTCAAAGTGTCAAATAAAGCGTGTGTAGGCGACAGAGATGAAGAGTTAGGGATATCTTTTCCTCTGTCTGCTCCCCCAAGTTTTTCCTCTGCCAAGGCAACATTGAAGTAATGTTTCTCTCAGATTTAGGGTTTTTTTGACAATAAGCATTAGGTTTGATTCCCAGGTTACTTTTTTCTGCTGGTTTGTAAAGAAGACTACTCTTTTCTGTAAGAAATTACTATGTCAAGTCTGTTGAAGTGGTAGTTAAAAGGTTGGGATTTTTAAGCTCTTTATAATGAAATGTATTTTCAATTCTGCATAAATATTATGAAGTGAAAAGCATATTTTTGAAATGAAATTTAAATGTTATTTGGCTCATCAAAATACTAATTCTTTACATTAATACTGTATGAATTAGCTCAAGAAATGTGACACAGTAGCATTTGGGTCCTGCTGTAATGCTGGGAATTGCTTTCTCTCTTACTGCGTAGAAAAACAGGCAGTCCTAGATAGTGTTTTCTCATGCCGCTGCCTGTTTAAGCAATAGTTGGATTCTTTGACACCATCATCCATTTGTTAGTATGCAGGAAAGGTGTACAAAACAGATTATGTTTTATAAGTCAAGTTCTCTGAATTACTTTTGTTTTTTTAGTTTGTGCAGGTACTTTCTGATGTTTGTACATGCGGACAGGTGTGTTTCCCTACTTCTCTTACTGCAGATGAATAAAACCCCAAGCAATCAATTTTCTTAGCTAAATATATTTATTTGTATTGAACTGAGCAGTATTATAAGCTACTTCCATAGCTTTAGACAAATAAGCCCTCACTGTTGTTCATCTCTTACTTTTTTTGTGAAGTAATCATTTCTTATATTGGATGCATCAGAGAGTTGTCTGCAAAAATCAGATTCATTACCCAATGTGCAACAAGTGAATAATGACACGCTCAAAAGAAACATTGATTACTTTGTTTTAGAGTTGTACAAGCCTCAGTGCTCAATGGGATTCCACAAATCAGGCACACCCCTCCTGGGTGAGGACTTTCCACTGCGTTATTTATACACAGTTCAATGTTAGTAACCTCCCAAGTACAGCCCCTCTGTTACATTTGATCAGTAATTTCCATACAAGAAACACAATTCCTGCTAACTTCTATGTGTGTTCACAGGAAGGGTCTTCACCTGGGCAGGGCTTGTTTTTACCTGTAGGCATGATTTTTAGCATTATAGTGAAGATAGGTCAACTATACGATACATGGATCTTGTTGCCAATTTGGCAAAGGATTCATAGACGTAGACATACATTACGTCTTTAAAGCTTGTTAGTTCCAGGTTGCCTTTGAATAGGGGGTGCCAACTATTACCTCTTCTACTGACAAACGATATCTTGATTTACTTAATCCTGAGAGCTTGTTAGCTCCAGTGTGTCCTTGACTAAGAGATGTTAGCTGCTGTCTGATCCACTGCTTGTCTTCTTTCTTGCTGATTAGTCTTGAAACTATGCAACGATCAAACATACATCGAAGAGGATCCTAAGATAATCTTGGTGTATTACACATTTTGCAACAAGTGGACTGGTTTGGGTGGATGAGTGAGAGTGAGCAGGTAGGTATAGGTTAAGGTAACAAGGCTAAATCCATGTAATTGGTGAAAAATATATTTTATAAGGACAGCGAGCATGCTTTTGCTGGGAAAGAGCAGTGTTCAGAAACTATGTGAAAATGAATCTATAAATGCATTATTGGTTTGATTCTATGATAGGGATTCTGTCAGTAAATTTAGTAGCATAGAAGCATCTTTGGCTGAAGTTGTAGCCTGTGAGTTGATTTGAACAAATTCGCCATGAACTAATGTCAGAACTACAGATAACTCATCGTTGTGTAACCAAATACCTCTGTTCCATGAAACCTGGCTGGTGTCAAACCTAGGAGTTTTTGCTTTGCTGAACTGTAAGGTTGTGTGCTTTTCAGACTTGTAATTTGGAGAGACGAAAGGTGGTGTCCATGGTTATTCTCACTGAGTCCCTTCAGTAGTTAGTACTCTGCCTGAAGAATGTGAATTTGACACAGGGGGGAAAAAAATTATGAAAACTAATGTTTGCAAGAACCAAAGATGTTTTGTCTGGTGCTGATTTTGTTGCTGTGAGTTTGTTTCTATGAGTCAAACATAGTAAGTGCTTCTGCTGTCCTGCATTTGGTGAATCAAGAAGTATGAACTTTTTAGTAGCTCTTACAATGTCCTGTGTTCTAGCTCTTGCACTATGGGATCTTTCTGATTTTGAATGTATTTATCAACATTAAAGGAAGCTGGACTCTAGGAAAGTAAAGAATTTTACAGTTTTCATCATCTTGGTGTTAGATGCTAAAAATTCATCTGCAAAAAGTAGAAAATAGCAAGTTAAGGATTGCCTTAGAGACATAAATTTATATTGAATTTCTTATCAAAATGATCTTTCAGTCTTTCTTAGTGTCATTGCTTTCCATACAATCTCAACTGGTGTTCATGATTTCTTTGAATTTACATATATATCTCTTGAATTGGGTTTAATTTACTCAATGTTCCTAGTCACTTAAAGGGAGTATATTCTGATTTGTATTTTAAAATTCTTTATGGCTGAATGTTTTGTTAGTATTGTGTGTGTTTTGAAAGTCTTGACTAAAAATTTTGTTGAAAGTAAAGAGCTTTGGAGAAATTCTGTTAGGAACAACTTAATTATGGACTTCCACTGACAACTGCTCTTGTTTATGCAGCTAATTTTTAGCATAGTATATATTTTGTCAGGTACCTCATAGGAATTATGTGGGTGTAGTATGTAAAAAGCAGCTTGTGAAGTCTGAAGTGTTAGTCTTTACATTTCCTTCAGCCAAGAGGAGTTTTCAGTCTTTCCAGATCACTATTTTTTCCCAACAGTGTCAATTCGTCTCTAATTCTTAATTAAATTTAATTTTCTTAAGTTGGTTTGGTTTGGTTTTTTGCCTGAGATTGGTACCACATTAACCCATTTACAGTAACTAGGGTCTTTCTGTTTCCTGTTACTTCTCTGACAGGAGCTCTGAGCTCTGCTAGCAGTTACTTAGTTAAAGTTTCAGGCTCTACTGACTGAGAAAATCTCAGTATTTTTATAATGCAAATGCAAGTTACTTGGGTAGCAAAGTGACAATGGACTTTGAGTCAGCTATATTTCCATGTAGCTGCACATCTAGGGGTTTTGCTGATTTTTTTTTTTTTTTTTTTCATTTTTTCCAGCCTCTGTTAGCAGTTCTCAGTTCAGTCAAGTCAAGGGGATTAGAGGTAGCATGTTGTGGTTTGGTACCCTTGAATAATATTCTTAGGAATTTTCATATTGTTATAATGTCTAGTAAGTTTTACATGTGCAATGATTTTAAATTGTCACTCCTGTGGGTCTGGAATTTAAAATTCGTAGGCAGCATTTTCTTTGAATCATTTTTAATGTAGTCTTGGCTAGAGGCTAAGGAGAAACAAGTATTCACAAAGTTGCATAACAGGAAAGGAAAAGAAGGTGCATTTACTTCAATTTTGTTCGATATATATTTATATTCTGTTCCATTTGGTAATAAAACTGTGTGGTGACAGCTGATTTAGAGAAACTGAGAATTGTCTTCTTTCCGTGTGGAAGGTCTTCTGTAGTCTCAGTCCGTATTATAAGCATTGTGGGTCAATGCCTCCCCCATTCTATTTCCATAGTCGCATTGTTTTTCCTATATTCACGATTACCATGGGAATAGAGATTTAATCCATACTCCCACATGCAACGTATACACTATTGTTATTTCACCTGAGACTGCAGACTTCTAGCCAGGGGCAATAGGATGCATCTCCTTTGATTTCTGCTAAGTTTTATTTAAAGTCTCTTAAGTCCTGTGAGATGAATCCTTACACGGAATGCTAATTTTAGTATGAACATAGTGAAAGATGTGTTATCCTTTCGCTTGGGTTGAGAAGTTTTAGATCTTTCAGTGAAACCTCTTTTCTTTATGTAGAATCCAGGCGCACTGACTTCCAAACTGGTATCTGAGCTTCCCACGGGCAGCTGCAGGCAGGGCTGAGTGCCTGAGGGTAGAGATTGGATTTGCTTTGCATTGTTTTGCCTAGCATTGATTTCTTTTTCTGGGGAGAATGAAGGTAGGGGGCTGAATTAGAGAAGGCAAAAGAGTACAAAAATAATTAGATGTATCCATGAGCAAATGAAGTTTTGACAAAAGCATCTTGAAGTGCATGTCCTTGCTAAATACATAGCTGTCTTCATTGATTCCCATGTTTGCATGGATCTTAATATGTGGACTTTCTGAAGAGGGGTGTTGCTCTTAAGTTTATGGTTTTGCAAGTTGTCTTAAAAGTGTTCTCTATTTCATACTGAAAAATTAAAGCTGTGACTACACAGGTAATGTGGTATAGCAGTAGTATTAAATTCTGGGTAATATTTTTTCATGTTTATTTATGTGGTCTCCTGTCCTGGTTTAGTGGAGAGTTATGCACTTTAAATTTAGTAATTTAATTGTGAGATAAAACAATATAGAGTTAGCAACCTTTATTATGTAAGTTTGTATATATGTATGTATGTATATGTACATATATATGTGTATATATGTATAATACAAATGTATGTATGTATTTAAATGAAAGAGAAAACCCAGGAAACAAACCCACAAAAATAACCAAGAATAAACACAATTCAGGCACAGCTACTCCTTTCCCGTATGCCCTTGGGTGCAGTGACAGCCATGATACTGTAGGTTGCACTTGCACACTCTTCAGAAGCAGAGAAATGTGGTTGCCCACTGGCGACCACCAAGGAGGCACTGGCAAGAGTGGCTGGGGGAACAGCTACTTCCAAAAGCTGTCAAGAAAATACCATTTCAAGATGAACTGTTGGACCGAGGAGGGAGATGAAGAACCCTAAAAGCTGATAGGTGGAGCATGCCTGCTGACTTTCTCTTCCTGCAGCCAGGACAAAGAGATCGGGCTGAAGCTGCCCCACTGGATTTTATCCACAGCTGGATAAACACATCGTGCAATGGATGAGGAATAGCCTCATGGGTCGAGCACAGAGGTTCATAGCGAATGGGGTAAAATGTGACTGGCAACGTGTGTGGGGTTCCACAGGCTCTATCCTCAGCCCAATTCTCTTCAACATCTTCATAAGTGATTTGGATGGAGGACTGGAAGCACTACTAATTAAGTTGGCAGATGATAGAAAATTTGGAGGAGCTGTTGACTCCCTGAAAGGCAGAGAGGCCCTACAGGGAGTCCTTGACAAATAGAATATAAGAAAGGTATTAAGCTCTTACAGAGCATCCCAAGGAGGGCAACAAAGATGGTGAAGGGCCTTGCGGTGAAGCCATATGAGGAGTGGCTGAGGTCAGTTGATCTGTTCAAAAGGGAAGACTGAGGGGGCCCTCATTGCAGTTACAACTTTCTGAAAAGGGGAAGAAGAAGGGCAGGCACTGATCTTTTCTCTGTCGTGACCAGTGACAGGATGCAAGGGAAAGGTCTGAAGTTGTGTCAGGGGTGGTTTAAGTTGGCTATTTGAAAAAGGTTCTTCAACCAAAGGTGATCTTGATACTGTAACAGAAGTACTGGAACACTTTACACACTCAGGGAAGTGGTCACATTGTGAAGCCTGACAGAGTACAGGAAGTGTTTGGACAGTACTCTCAGGCACATGATGTGACTCTTGGGGTTGTTCCTGTGTAGGGCCAAAGGTTCAACTCAATGGTCTTTGTGAGTCCCTTCCAAGGGAAGCATATTCTGTGATTCAGTATGGACTCCAGATTGTGGCTGGTGTTTTTAGATACTGTTGCACTCAGTTTTCTGGAGTTCCGTTGTTATCAGTGGGGAGAATCTAGATGCTCAGCGCCTTAATTGGTAGTCATATCTTGTCTTAAATCTGGATTTTAAAGGAACGGTTTAGGTTGATCAAGTTTTCCTGAGCAGTGTTTAAATACTTAGCTTGACAAAATAATCAGCAAACTTAAGACAACAATTCAGAAGTCACAGGATGTTTTCTGAAATTTCCTTAAATGATTTGTGATGAATGTGGAGGAAGTAGAGTTCACATGTGATATTAGAATTTCTGTAATAATCAAAGTAAGCTTTTGTTTCTACTTTCTACCAATGTGTTAGAACAAAAGTGTAGACACTGAAAAAGATTCTATGTTAGTCAGATTGTCTCCTTCATATTGTTTTTCACAAGGTTTGAGGGGTGGACTATGTTCTGCTGTGAATTGTTTCTGCACTCATTGCTAGAGAACAGGAATGTTCAGTATTTCTGCATTAGTGCACTGAGTCCATTTATGTCTCTGTCTGATTTCGACTTTCTTGGCTTTACAAAACGTTAGTATCTCTAAGCTGTGTAAACTTGATTGTTTTCGAGCCTGTTCATGTCTTAAAAAAGATGCATCATACAGATGTGAAAGAGTACAGCTACAAACAAACAAAAAAAATTATGG
Source organism: Serilophus lunatus (assembly GCA_013399895.1). Classification (NCBI taxonomy): domain Eukaryota; kingdom Metazoa; phylum Chordata; class Aves; order Passeriformes; family Eurylaimidae; genus Serilophus; species Serilophus lunatus. Next base: position 61,641 of record VXBA01000816.1, on the reverse strand, counting down.
TATTCAAGAAACATGGTTTTGAGACAGCTTTTTGTTAAATACTGTGCCAGCCATTTTCTGGAATCTGTGCAAAAGCTTAAGTCAGTTTTTATGGTGCCATCTAGTGGCAAGTTTACTTATGTTCATGTATTTTAAATTTGACTAAGGTGTACTCAGGAAAAGGTGCAATAAAAATCTGTGGCTTGCAGCATTATCCAGCATTGTACTGAGACAACACACAGTTGTTGAACAGTTGTACAGTTGTCAGTACTATTTCTCTTAGTACTGACAATATATTTCGGCTGTAGTTCTTATTTCCTGAAGATTTCTGCTGTATGTATGAGGCATTAGAACATGGACATACTGGAGCAGGATCTTTGGGACTTGCTGCAGGACAGATCAGGATCAGGTAAAGGAATATGTGAAGCACTACGTCAGCCTCAGTCTCTCTATCCACATACATAATGAAATTCGTGTTCCAATAGTAACTCTCCTAAACTGTGGAGGTCACAGATATGGCTGATTTAGTTGTACATGGTTTTAAGTAAAACTGTTTCACTTGAATTAAGTAGTCTGCTTTGCTGTAGACTGAAATGAACAAGCACTTTGGGAAACTTTGACATTTCGGCTGTGTCAGCTGGAATTTGCAGTATTGGAATGAGCAGTTGTAAATGGGAACTTTACTGGGCTTTAATGGAATGTGGAGGAATGTGTCTGTCCATGTGTTTGGGCTGCTTCTGTTCTCTGAGGAATGGGTAAATTTCATCAATCACTTAATTTTTACGTTGACATATTTGCATACCTATACACATTTTGTATATTAAATACTGATTGAGGGCTTTAAGACCGGGCAGAGGAGGCACTTACCTAGGCAGAATGTAAATTCTCTCTCAATTTTTTTCTTGTATGTTGGTGCTGCTCTTGTACAAAGGTTTCAAAGAGCCCGCAAGAGGCTCATGTCACAGATATTTTTGCATTTTTCTGCTCATTACTGTTCTTTACTAAGCTCCTGAGAGTTAAATGTACCTTGACTTCTTGTTGTCATGTTTGTTCTCTTAGAAAAAATGGAAGTGTGTTCAAAAAGCTGTAAGTGTAGACTTTTAATGTATTTTTCTGAATTTCAACTCGTCTCTAGAATTGGCATGAGGAGGCAACCAGTCTTGAGAGAAGGATTTTTTTAGAAGACTGATGACTTTTATCAGTGTTTGGAGTGAGACATGGGTAACAGGGTTTCTGTTTCTTGTTTTTGTTCAGCTTTATGAAACACAGTTCAGTTCTTCTGAGATCAGGAGGATCATTTTATTGGCATCTTCCAAATTCTTTTAGGTTCCCCCTGCACTTGGCACTGGTGAGGCCAGTGTTCTAGTTTAGGCCCCTCATTGCCAGAAAGGTATTGAGGTGTTGGAGCATGTCAAAAGAAGAGCAGTAGAACTGGTGGAGAGTTTGGAGCACAAATCCTGTGGGGAGGGGCTGAGGGAGCTGGCATCGCCTAGCCTGGAGAAAAGAAGGCTTGGAAGAGACCTTCTTGCTCTCTACAACTAACTATAATGAGGTTGTAGTCAGGTGGAAGTCAGTTTCCTCCAGGTATTTTCCTGGGACATGTTAAAAATCTATTTCAACATGCTTCCAGTTTTTCTTATGGAAAGAGCAGAAAGCAGAGCTATAAGTAGGAAATACTTCTCGTTTGAAGAGTGACTGAGTAAGGTAGAAGTCTTTGGCTTGGAAAAGAGTTGAGTTGAATAATATAACAAAGCCTTTCAAAACTATAAATATCAAGAAAAGGGCAAGTACAAATTGATTCTTCAGTGTTTTTCAACATACAAAGTTAAGGCTTTTTAAACAAAGCAGTAGGAAATTATTCTTTTGCACAAAATGACAAACTCATGAAATTTCTTACTAATGTGGACTCATGAATAAAACAAAGTCTACATGGGATTGAGGAAACTGGACTGGTACTTGGAACAGAGATCTTCTGAAAATCACCAGATGGCCAAACTGTTGTCTAGGCTTGGAATTCCCAGAGTTATCAACGTTTGGAAAGTGTAGAGTAGAGAAGGATGTACGAAGGAGGGCTGTTTGCTGGTTTGTCTTTGCTACACACTTCTACAGACCAGTTTTGGAAACTGAATGCATAAACAGATGACCTCTGAGTTGAGCCATCTACTAATTTTTACATGTGTATATCTCTTCCTTTATTTTAATTTGAAATTTGAAACACATTTGGAAGGGCTTTGAGTCTAGATAGAAAGAAATTTTTCTCGGTGTCTGGACCAAGCTGTTAACATAACTGCCATTAATGTGTGGTCTGGCTGTATATGCCCACTATCTATAATATATCCTGGACCTAGTACATATTCTCTGGGCAATCTGCTATCAGGTATATGCACAGACAATTTTTATTTCATGTGCAGATATACTGTTCACCTAGTGCATCCTGAATACAAAAGATGTGCTGCATGAACTCCTGAGGCATAAGTTTGTATTGTCTTCTGAGATTAACATGGTGGAAATTTGGGAGTCTGAAAATGAAAAGGTCTTTGGTTTAATGTAACTGGTGGTAGTCCAATCGGAAATCCATCTGTGTAATGATTTGCACTGAAAGTTTAACAAACAATGGACGGTGAATCTTCTATTTTTACAGTTTGTTGCAGAATTAGGTGCTATCTGGTATGTTTACTTTCTGCTCTGTTACAAAGCACATGCACATTAGATTGAAACATTTTTTTTTTCTTCTGCAGGAAAACTTTGAGGATGCCTTTGAAAACATCCCTGTGTAAGTAGAATCCTTGTAAATGTGTATGTGTTTATACAGAAATGGAATACTGCATGCAGACCATTCCAGGGAAACATCATTTTATATACACTGACTGTGTTCACACTTTTCAGAGCAGTTAAGTTTGCCAAGAGTTGGGAAACGGAAGTGTAATTAGATTGATATATGGGATGAAATATTTGTCTACAAATGTGAAAGTTGTAAAGAATTAAAATAGGAAATTTAGTAACTTAATTGCATACTGACAGCTCTAGACATTTTTGCATTGTGAAAAAATAGTTGCATAACGTTATTGGAAAAACTTTGGACCACACATTATACAAGATCATCTAAGGAAGACTTCAAATGGAAATTGCTTTCCTGAATGTACTGCTGGACAGATATTTTTCCCTAGTGAAGTGAGATATAGTCACTTCTCTGTCATTAAATTTCATGCTGGAGCAGCACCTTACTTATGCTGTCATGAAAATACATGATGCTGTTCATACATAGTTTTAGTTTTTCCTGTAGGATTTTATGGCATTTTTGTGCCATGAAGCACATGACAAAGGGACGTTCTAGTGATATTCTCAGATTTCTAGAACACTTCACACTAAACATTGAAACACTCAACACTTCTAGAACACTTCTAAACCCAGTAGTAGCTTTGGACTAAACTTAATTGCTAATACTTCCATAGTCTTGGCAAATTATATTTTACAGATATGTAAGACTCTGTATCTTACCCAGGGTAGTAAGGTCTGCTCTCTGCGTAAAACTGAGAAAAACTAAACATTGTTTCCTGACACTCATAAGGAAATATGAATTTGATAAGTTCATGTTGAGAAGTCATCGTGTTAGCGATTGCTTTTTCTTCCTTTGACTGCCTAGCAGTTGTTGTGTGATCAGGTAACTTCTCTCTCTGGCCCTTGTTTCCCTTGGGAGAGGGAAGAGAGTGCCTTTGAAATACTTATGGGAATATTTATTTTGTTTTATTCTTTTTACTGATGTCTGAGCTGGGCGCAGTTGTTTATTATTGGCATGCAGATCTTTCTTCTTCCTAAGTGACTCTCCTGTTTTCCTAGCTGTCAGGTGGAGACACACTTTTTATAGTGATGTGGAAGTTAGGCTGCTATTAGTTTATTCTGGCTGATATTGCTTCTGTCTGTAATAACCATTATGTGCAAGAATCAATGCAGAATATTGGAGAGAATATTAATGGAACAGAAATTGTGTTGTTACTTAATGTCAGTTGAATATGGCAAATGTGTATGCCTGCATCTGGGCAGTATCCTTCACTGGCTTAGACTCTCCTTTCTCAAATTATTTAGAAGGTACAGCTATTTTAGAAAAAAAGGCCTAAGGGACTGAAAAAATCTTGGAATGTTTTGCAGAAGTCTTCAAACTTATCTTCCTTGAAACACTTAGATTGTAGTATTCAAATGATGCTGGTAGTTTGCCTAGGGGAAGCCTCTCCTCCATCTAATGGCACATTGGTTAGTCCTGACCTTTCTCTATCTAGAATTAAGGTAGTTTTTTTCTATTAACAATACAGTAGTAAAAATCTGAGAACATGACTACTTTGAAACACGAATGACCAGAGGTTTAACCTTCTGATTTTGCTGTTCGTAATGTATTTTTCAACATTTTTCTGTGTGTCAATGTTTCAATCTCTTTTATTTTGGATAGGAAAGTGGCATTGTTACAGCTCTGTGATGATATGCCTGGCATTGGTTTGAACTATTTATTGCAGTTTGTTACACCAAATTAAATTAAATTTGAGCTTTTTAATAGGGACTTGAGTCTACATAGACTGATGTTTATGTGCAAGATCAGTTCTGGTTCAAATTCTGTCAGATCATCTTGTTGCTTTAAAGAATTGAGATAGAATTTGTGGCAACCAGATCTTCATAGATCCGTGTTTCATACAGCACTCTGCAATTATGGAGTAGTACTACCCTGTATTTTGTACCAGTAGGTGCTAGCAAAAGGTTTTGCTAATCTAAATTGGCTCTAACTGACTTTATTTCTTAAATATTGCTTACCTAGAGATAACAGGTTGTGCTGATTAGGTGTTAAAAGGGCAATGAGTTATCTTGATAGGGTAAAATTTCCTCTAAATCTCTAGTGCTGGCTATTGTATCTGAGGACAAGCCCAGAAGGAAATCAATCTTTGCTCCAGTGTTCTAAATGTATTAGATTTGCTACCTGGATTCTTTTGTGATCTTCTTCTCCTGGTAGCTACTGTAGATACAGCAACCCCAAAGCAGTTTTTGTAATGAATCCCAAATACTTGTTTTGTAGAAATGTGAAGGAACTTTTAAATAGAGTTCCTTATTGTGAATGCATTTCTTTTTTGTTCACTGGCGTTAAAGCCAAAGAAACTAGGTCAGTCTGCCATTTTACTTAAAGCATTTTACTTTAATCTCATATCTTCTCTGTCAACCAGAGTAGCTAGTTTTCAAAGTATTGGCTTGATAATAGCTCTTGATACAGCATCTTCAACCTTCCAAAGAGAATAGGTGGGATATAAGTGAAAGTAAATTCGCCATTACCTGGTTAACTCAGAACTAATTTCAAATTGGCATATTCTGTTGTAAAAAGAGCTAAGTAATTGGAGACAGACTGTTTCTGTTGTGGAAATTCAAGCCTCTGCCAAGAGGTGCCATGACCACTTCTCTGGGGAGCCTGTTCCAGTACACTGTCACCCTCTGGGTGAAGAACCTTTTTCAAATATCCAAACTAAACTTCCCTGACACAATTTCTGGCCATTCCCTTGGGTCCTGTCACTGGTCACCACAGAGATGTGATCGGTGCCTGCCCCCCCTCTTCACAAGGAAGTTGTAACTGCAATGAGGTCTCCTCTTAGTCTCCTCTTATCTAGGCTGAACAGACCAATTGATCTGACTTGGTGATTCACTGCTTAGAACTCAGATGAGTTTTGAGATAGGTATGCTTTATTCAGCGCGCTGGGAGGGAAGGTTACAGAATTCAAAATTCCCCCCTCCCTTCCCGACCCACCGGAACAATCCATCTTAAATACTCCTTCTCTACTGGGTGTATCTTTAAGCTTTGATTGGTTCTCGGGCCAAGATCCCTCCCCACTCTCCGCCTTCTCCCTGCCCAGACATGGACAGGGTTGAATCTCTCTCCCTGCCCCAACCACCTGCTGCATGGTCGCTTAGCAATGGAGCCTCAGGAGACCTTGAGAACCTTGCTCTCCCCGCTTAACTGTTATCTTATGACTATTGTAGTGTCTACTTCATCTACTCTATCTCTAATTCTACGGACTCTCTATTTTCTTACAGCTTTGCTTTTTCCAATTCCCTAGAACTAAAATGAAACCCCCAACTCAGATCTCAGCCATTCTTCATATGGCTTCCCCTCAAGACCATCTTTGTTGCCCCCCTTGGGGTGTTCTGTAAAAGCTTAATATCTTTCTTGTATTATGGTGCCCAAAACAGCACACAATATTCAAGGTGAGGCCACACCAGTGCAGAGCAGTGTGGGACAATCCCCTCCCTTGGCTGGTTGGTGATGCTTTGTCTGATGTCCCCCAGGAAAAGTGTAAGATTCCAGGTTTGAGCTATGAACTCATTGAAGGGATTTTACTTTAAAAAATACACAAGACTCCAAAAATTCACCTGCTAAATTTAATAAAAGGATCTCCAATTTTATACCTTGAGAGAGCACACGGGAGACAACATTGCACATGTTTCTCAGAAGGCCAAATAGCACGTTTTTATTGCCAAGTTTTAGAAGATGAGGGAAATTGGCAGAAGTTTAAAGAGCAACATTTAACCAAAATAAGGCAATTCAGAAAGCATTGGCTTAGCACTTGCTAATCCACACGATTTAGCAAAATCCAACCCATCCAGCTTTAAGTCACAGAAATTTCAAGACAGAAGATTAGAAGAAGAAGAAGTAAAGAACGAGAGAACTGTAGCCACTGCCTGGAACTCTGTGCAATTCCAGCTTCTGTGTGTTCAGACGATAGGGTCTTGAGCACGTGGTAGTGTCATAGTGCTGGTTTTATCTGCTCTGGTTCTGTGTAGCCACCCACCCCAAGCAGGACTTCTGGTGTTCCAGCCATTCTGAGTCTGGGTTAGGGACTCCAGGGGGTGTGGTGTGGGCCAGTGCTCTCGTGTGCCAGTGACTCATAGCTGCTCCAGGGCTGTCCAAGGACACTCAAGGGTCTGGGATGTGGAGTAGGATACCACCTCAGCTTTATAAAATTCAACCTCTTCTTTCCCTCTATTGGTCTGAGCCAATAATTAATATAATAATCCAGTGTCTTACAGTTTGATTGGCCCTACCAGATGCCAGGGCACGCTGCTGACTCATATTCAACTTGCCATCGATCGGGACCCCCAGGTCATAACAGTAAACATAGCTAGAAATAGATACTGTTAATCTGGGTAGTACAGCTTTAAAAATACTTTTTGAAGGTAATGGTGGAGGTCAGTTTAATTTTCTGTTCTTTAGCTCTCATTTGCTGGTATCTTTCATCCAGGGGAGTGAAACTATCTCTGTTGTAGCTGTTTTGCTTCTAACTCTACTTTTTCCTATTGCTGCTGATATTTAGGAGAACTATTTATCTGCCTCTCTGTGCTAGTGATTTGTTTGGGTCATGGAACTCTAGCTAAAAATTTGGGTTTCTGGGGAAAAAAATGTTGAAGGGTTAATTAAAAAAAATGTTGATATGTTTGAGTACTGTAAAATATGTTTGAATACTGCCAAATAATGAAAATCATGAGCTAGTTATATTTCTTCAGTGCTGCTTGCTACCAACTCTCAGATATTTGGTCTAGTTTTACTGCAGTTGCATAGGATACTTTTCTGTCTGACTTTAATTGTGGCGCCTTTTTTTTTTTTTTACATTCAGGAAGTACTGAGGTAACTCCCTTTTTGTCTCTAGATGTGAATCACTTTGTGTCCCTCATGTCTCCATTTTCTCCTTGCAGTTAGGAGTGATGGATTAGAATTAGGCTGCAGCACAGATTGGGAGAATCTCCCAGCATCCTCTTCCCACAGAGGCATCAGCTTCCAGCATTGACTGTAGCTGCTGCCACTCACTGACATTTCTTTTGAATTCGGCTATGGAGAGCGCCTGTGTTGCCAGCTGCTGGCATGTGAACTTTTATTGCTTTTGCTTGATAACTCATTAACAAAGCCTTATGGATATGGAGAAATAAAACAATCAATTTTCTCTTTATTTCTTTTCTTCGTGTTTTTTGGGGTGTTTTTTTGCTCTGTGTGTGTGCACAGTGGAGAAAGGCAGAGTGAAAGAAGCAGCACTTATTTTTGCACAAGGAGAATATTTGCTTACCTGAAGTTAACTGAATTAATCCTGTAAGTATATTATGTCTGCCTAATAGTCCCTGAAATCGTGAAAATGGCATTAAGATTTATGGGATTTTATCTGTGAAAATTTACTTTGGCAGGTGTGTTGAACTACAACATTTATTTTTTAGATGGATTTCCATGAAGGTAAGGGAAAACTGATGTATTCACATTGGGATTATGAAATAGTTGTTTCTCTTCTGCACTTTGCAGTGGCGAACAATGCATTTAGAGAGCAGAAGCTGCTCTGCTGATGTCAGTGCTTAATCAGCTCAGATGCTGTACATTGTAGAACATCACAAGGTGTGTATTTTGTAATGCTGTTCTTTAAAATCTGGTAATTTAAGGGCAGTATTAGAGCTTGCAGTTATTTTCTCCATTTATAGTTTCTTCTACTCTTGGTAGCTGATTGATGTGCTGATTTAACCACTTGAGGTTATATAATTTTTTACTTAAGCATAAATAATTTATTTTGTGGGATGCAGTGCTGTGCTTTCAGAGTACTAAATATTAAGTATGACGCAGTGTGCTTTTAGAGACTTCAGTAATTTCTGAATGTCTCCAGCATGGGCTGTAAGTTCACCATTTAATAAATTCCGGTAAATTGGTTTGAAGTTTAGAAAGAGTGGCTTGCTCGGATCATGCTGTCCTAATTGTGTGTTTGGATCTGAGCCAGTATTTGTGTGACGCAGTGTTAGTCCCATAAACATCTGGCCAGATCTGGTGTCCTACTTGCTGTGTGATTTACTTCTTCTTTTTTTTTCCATGGCAGGATAAGTGAAATTTTTACTTGTTTCATGTAAAACTGCCAGTAAGCTGTCATTATTATTTATATATGCCAGCTCTTTGAGGAGGATCTTTCTCAACCTATTTTCTTGTCAGCATGTCTTATTTAGACCTACTTTCTAGGGAAAATGTTGAACAGATCAAAATTGCCTTTTTTTTTTTTTTTTTTAAATGGTGAACATCTGTTTATCTATATCTACATGTTGTATATTAAGCTTTGGCATTATTGCTCTCTGCCATTTTCAGGTGATCATTTTTGTACACAGTATTACGTGTTTTGACCTCAGCTGGATTATTTCATATAAACTTTGTCTGACAAGGAGTATTTAAACATGGTAGATTCTCAGTTTACCTGCAAAAATCTTGTGTTAAAATACTAAAAATATTGTCAAAGCACTGAGTTCTATTAACAAATGTGATAACTCTTTATACTGCTCTGTGTTTCCATTAGTTTTGAACAAAACATTGTAAAGAAGATTTTTCTCCTACCTGCAAACCAACACTCATACTTCTCTCATTTTTTTCATGTCTATCAAACTGTGGTTGATTCTAATACCTGTGATCTGAATTGTTTTGGTGACAGCTTTTAGGCTTTCATATATTTTGAAGTGCTGTGTCAAATTCATGCTGGAGTACCTTCGTATGCTTGAAGAGCATTATTTTATAATAATTTTAGTGATTAGATGAACTCTTTGTGTGTATTCAGATGGGTAAATAGTGACTCAGGTAGTTGTTGTGTCTCACAATATGGCTGAGTCCTTATGGAAAATTTGCGTCTCCCTTTCTGTTCATATGCAGTGCAATTTGCTGTTGAACTTTAGAACGTGGTGTCAGATAAAGCTGCTGATATTTCTTTTCCCTTCAGAAGATAATAACGTGATTTGCAATAAATTGATTATTGGCTTACTGAATCTGGTTGATGATCAATCCAAAATGAAACATTTTGCAATGCTTTTTTTTTTCTTTTATTTAAAAATCAAAGTAAGAAAGTGAAGTGACTAGAAATGTAGCCTGTGTTTTTTCAGAGGTGTAGACTCTGTTGGCAGTGGGAGGGGATAGTCAGCCAGCAAGATGAGCTTGGTCTTGGCACTAACTCTTTCCTGCAGCACCTGAGATTCAAGCAGATGATCAACTTTGCCTAGATTTTCTTCCTTTGTGCTTATTCAGTTGTTTTGTTGTATCTACAGAGCAGTAATAATGTTTAAGGCTACAGCACTCAATATTTGCTTGTGGCATTGAAGAGCTGCATTGATAATAAATATGTAGATAAGCAAAATTCATGTTTTCAATAAGACAGACCACCAGAAAATTTCCCGATCACCCCTCTCTTCCCTTTCAGTCATGGAAATGTTTGGATGCTAAACGTGTCGATCACTTTCTTGTATTCCATTATTAGGTTCCTATGAAGCAGCACTGTGGTTGCTGGGCTGCTTTCTGACAATCCTGTGCATTACCTCAAAGTCTGAGATCACAAATAAGACCTGCATGCTGAATGTAAAGCAAAGAAATGTTATTGGTCTCCTGGCAGGTGGTGGTCTGGCATTTAAGGTTTAAGATCAGGTAATATTTCTAAGCACAATTTTTTGTTTGTGTATAAAGTTTTTTAGTGTGCTTGAGGGTTTTTTTAATGCATTTCAGTCATAAGACAGTATTACAAATATTTCTGCTGCTGGGAGCAGTAATTACACCTAAAATAAAATAGTTGTCACCTGTAGGTAAATCTATGTAGTTTAGAAGAGCTAAAACTGAAACTTCCAGCTCCTAAAAGGAAGACAAGGCAGACACTTTTCCTAAAATACCAGCAGTTCCCCTCTACCTCCAGACTTCTGGTCTGTAAGTAACAGAACTTTATCTACCATCTGTCTCCCTTGCCTTTTTACTTGTAACATTATATCCGGTAAGGTGCAATGATCGATTGATTAAAATGCTCTATCAGTGTAATTCCAGTAGTCTGTGAAAAGCTCTCAGCTCAGTTTGACCTTTTTTCACAGTGCTAAGATAGAGATAAAAACTGTAAAGTCATTTTCAACTCATTTTTATGTATATAATTTTAATAATGGATGGCTGATTTTAAAGAGGGTCAGCTGCCTCTGTATTCCTCACTCAGTCAGTTACCTCTTCCCTTCTCAGTACCTGTTTATCTGAGAGCTCTAACTTTGTATCTACAGCTGTTCCTTTTGAAAAATAGTTTTAAATGTTTTCTCTTTATGTATACTAATATATAATATCAGCTGTTTAGTGTTTTTTCTTTTTGCTCTGCTGTTTTCCTACCTGAGCTACAAGATGAGGGAGAAGAAATCAAACCAAACCCAACAATAAGCAAAACCCCTGAAACAATGAAACAAAAATGCCACGGCTATTAAAGAAAAGGAAAATGCTCTTGTGTTGAGGTGGCTTGATCATTCAAACGATAGTATAGGCAGATCTCTTGGTATTGTGGCAACAATCCAGGGATTTAGTGATACAGATTAAAAAATAGCCGGCTAAATGCTGCTTTCAGGTGCAACCACCATGAACTGAATTGTGACGTTACGTGTTTCCATCCTATGCGGTTAACAGTCCTTTGAGTGGATAGGTGTCCCCAAAAATTCAAGTGAAATCTAGTTACCAGGAAGGGTTTGTGTAAGAAAATGTTGTTTGTCTCTTTCTGCTGTAGACTGTGATTTCAGATAGTGTGTGGGAAATCCTGAGAGAGGAATGTGTTACCCTGATGGTTTTGCCATAATACCGGGCCATGTAGATGAATGCAATTGAAACTAAATGACCATTGTTAGGAGGTGTTGTGCGTTTTCTGTTTGTTTTTTTGTTTGGTATGGGTTTCTTTTTGTTTTGGGTTTTATTTGTTTGGGTTTTTTTGTTTTGCTGTTTTTTGTTGGTTTGGCTAAGGTTTTTTGTTTGTTCTGCTGGGTTTTTTTAACAGTGTGATGTTGGATGCATCCTAATATAGTAAGCTTTTAAAGTAATTTCTGCCTGTTTGCAAATTTGACTATCACACCAATGGATAGTTTTGCTGCCAGTTGAGTTTCCTGAAATTTAATGTTTAGCCTACAGTCTACAGTGTGTGTTGGTGAAGCTGAAACAGTGAGAACACTGCACCTTCAGAGGAATAACGTCTGTCTTTCATCAGCTTAATTTTTTTTTTCAGTCTTCCCATAAATATTTTACTTACTCAAAATTCATGGTTCTCATAGAAAGGGATATGGGCATCATGTGCAGAATTTGCTGTGGAGGTATGACTAGTAGATTTAGTACATGGGAAAAATAAGTTGCCATTTCTTGTACTGACCAGATGGTTGCAGTTTTTAGATTTTCTATATTAATGTTAATAACTTAGTGTTAGGAAGTGATTTATAGAAAATGGAAATAATTTCAAACACCTAGACATATGACATAAGATTTTTCTGCTGTGTTAATGGAAGTGTTGAAGTCTGGGTTTTAGATGTATGGTAAAAGAGTTTGCAACAACTTTTCTGTTTGCATTAGAAAAAAATACTAATCATGTGATCTTATATCTTTCTGGGATTACTTCAAGCTAACAAAAGAGGTTACAAATCCTTTTTATTCATAAACTGGATGTGATTGGCCATTTAAAATTACTGTGATCTCTTTAATGTCAAGGATTTAATATGCTTTAATATTTTAGCAAGAAAAGCCTAACATAAGAAAAGTTATGTCATTTGATTTCACATTTCTGAATTGTTCCTGGATTGGGAGTTATGCACAGCATGCATATAGCAGAAGAATAAAATCCAGCCTCATGGAGGTGTGCCTGATGCACTTTGCTTATTCAGAGACCAAGTCCTGTACCTATCCAGCAGCATATTGAAAGATGTGCCAGCACTAGCATAGATCTGTGTGCAGTTTCTACCATGGGTCAGCAGTCCCTCAGAATGATGCTTTTATGAGAGTTCATTAGTTTCAGACTTGATACAAAGGTTTCCTGAGTGTTATGCATTGCTGCCTGTGTTTGTTTAAAATCAAACCATACCAAAGTTCTTACACTTGTGAGGTGTAAGCGTTGCTTCTTATTCCAACAATGCAATACAGCTAGAAATCTATATGCTTTTTTGACCATTTCTTGTATGTTTCCTATATGTTCATGTCCTGTCTGGATTGTACTAAATTCAGCCATCTTTCACTAGACTATCCAGAGCATAAAATGTATACCTAAAAGAATACCACAGTAGGATTTGGCAATAAGCTTATTTTATGTTGACCTTTGCTTCCTGTCATAATGCTCTTTATGGACATTTGTCATTAGTAGTTGTATTGGTTTTCTCTATGGCCAGGTTTTGGTAGCAGCCGGGGGGGGGGGGGGGGGGGGGGGGGGG
>VXBA01000816.1:3213-42229 GCA_013399895.1 Serilophus lunatus | reverse complement strand
CTTCTTGAAGAAGCCTCTCCCTCAGCCCCCCCACTGCCACCAAAACCTGGCCACAGAAAAACCAATACAGAAGTGAATGTTGTGCTTTTTTTGGCTGGGATTGAGTTAATTTTCTTTGCAGTGCCTAGTATGGGACTGTGTTTTGGGTTCATGCTGAACACAAGTTTGATAATATAGAGATGTTTTTGTTATTCCTGAGCAGGGCTTAGAAAGAGCCAAGGCCTTTTTGTACTGCTGCACTGGCAAGGAAGTTGGGAGTTCATGGGAGGTTGGGAGAAGATACAGCCAGAACATGGGACTCAACTGACCAAAGGGATATTCCATATTATATGACATCATGCTCTGTATATAAACTGCGAAGAAGAAGGAGGAAGACAGCGGATGTTTGGAATGATGGTGTTTGCCTTCTGAAGTAACAGTTACACATGATGGGGCCCTGCTCTCTGGGGGATGGCTGAACACCTGCCTGACCGTGGGAAGTAGTGAATTAATTCTTTGCTTTGCTTTGCTTGTACAGCTTTTGCTTTCTCTATTAACTGTCTTTGTCTCAGTCCATGAGTTTTCCATCTTTTACCCTTCTGATTCTGACTCAGAGATAATTCACTCCTGAACTATCTGCTGTTAATGGGCCCATCAGGCCTTATCACACGACTCACCATCCCATTGTGAGATGCTTCGCCCAGAGGGAGGAGCCAACTATTCCATCCTGGATATAAGCTGAGACTCTGAACACCACACCAGCGCTTACCTACTGGACTCCCAGAGGACAAGAGCTACCGTTGGACTTTCTCACCCTTTTCTTTCTACAGGATCACTGCTTCAACGGAACTGCTTTGCTTGGACTGCTACCACCATACAGTGTCAGGGTGTATTCTGACTTTGTCAATGTTCTTGTACTACTGCATTTATTTATTTCTTTTAATTTTCTTCTTTTTATTAAATTATAATTCTGACTTGGGATCTCTCACTAGTTTGATTTCAAACTAGAAGAACCACAGCAGTCCGTTTTGATGCCCAGCTTGGGGCATGAGGAGTTGAGATAAGGACAGATCCAACCAGAGTGTGTTTAAAGAAAATTGTTATAAACTTTCATTTTAGCAACATTTGCAAGTTATAACGTAGGTTTATTTGCTCTCCTATTTGTGGCATTTTTCCTCTATTGTACTGGTTACAGTACCTTACTTGCACCATGTATTCTCTGTAGTGTATTTCGTAGAATGGGTTGTGATGTGACATCACTGGTCAGGACATCAATCTGGTGTATATATTCAGTATTGAAGGCACCTCTGTATTTTGGGAATCATCTCCTGGGAACAATTAATTGTCACACCTTTGTTTTTTTGTGCTCAGAGGAACAACCTTTGGGGGAGACATTTTCCTGTGCCTTTTTTCCCCGTCCTTTTTTTGCTTCCTTGTTCTCCGTGCTGATTAAAGTAGTCATGAATTCAAAGATTTTGAGTATCCTTTGACTACCCTTTTAACCAACCTGGTTTTTTCACTAGGACTTAGCATAGGTTTCAGTTCTTGTTTAAGGTCAGACAAATAAATAAGAACATTACCCAGAGATCTAGCCAAATGCTGGATAGTTTGGAGTAGCAGGGTGTGTGGGATTATATGGGGAAGTACCTAGGGCAGTGGCATGTACAGTGTGTTCTGTACATGTTCAGAGTTACGCACTGAATCCACAAAAACTGGTAAAATTGTTAGAGATGCTGTCTCCTTGGCACCCCAGACAGGACCCAAGTCACCACAGTGTGTTGGGGCCTGGCCCAAGGCTCTCAAGCCACGTTCAACCCTGCTCAGTACCCTCAGAAAGAAAAGATGGTGAGATGACAACAGGACCTGCAGGTGCCCCAGCCACCATGACAACATCAACATGGCACTGTGGCTGCTCCAACCCCAGCGACAGGCACTGCTAGAAGCAGTGTACACAAGAAGTGGTCACGAAAGTCATCCTGTAAAAAAGCTTTAGTAAAAACAGTCAAGGAGGACAAGATGATCAAAGAGGAATAAGAAGCAGGACCATCACAAGAGCCATTTTCGGTGTCATCATCAAGGCCATCACAGGAAAGAGAAGAGACAACCATGCTTCAGTCCTTATCCCTGAGTGAACTGTGAGAGATACTAAAAGATTTCAGCTATCATCCACATGAATGCATTACAACATGGCTGAGTTAGAGGGTAAGGAATCCAGGCAACTGGGATCATTTGCTGAACCACGCATTGACAAATCACTGGGAAAAATAGACCTTGGTCTCTGGAGGCAACTCTTACCAAGTGTGAGGGAAAGGTATTCCTATAAAGATGCTATTTCATGTAACTTAGGAGGGACTATGGATGGAATATGAGGAAATTGGATGGACTGTCTACCGTAGTCCTGGATGCATGGGTGCAGTAATTGCAGGGAAAAATAACCAAAAATGTTTTTATTTAGGGAAAGTTGCTGCTTGGCTACAGTGGTCAATTTCCCAGGCAGAATGAAAGGTCTAATCATATTACTGACTCTACCAAGGAAAGTTCTAGTCCATTTCTACAAGATGTTAGCTGGGAACCTTGTGATCAATGTCACACAAGAGTGAAATGCTTTAGCAGACCCTAGTGCACAGTGTACCCTAACTGCCGTCAAGCTATGCAGAGGCAGAATCCATTTGTATTTTTGGAGTGACAGGGGAATCCAAACAGCAGACTGTTGGAGTCTGAGATTAGCCTGACTGGAAAAGAGTGACAAAAGTACCCTATTTTGAATGGACAAGAGGCTCAATGCCTCCTTGGTAGCATAAGAGAGGATATTTCAAGGATCCAAAAGGGTATTGACCCTCTTTTGGTATAGATGCCCTGGAGACAGAGGAAACGAAATAGTTGTTTACCTTCCCTGGTCTCTCAAACCGCCTTTTTGTTGTGGGATTGCTGAAGTTTGAAGTACAGCAGGTTGCTAATCACTGTCACAATAGTACAGTGGAGGCAAGATCACATCAGCTGAGACTCCACAATTCCTATGTATTCTGATTTGGCACCTGGAGAGCCAAAGAATGATCAGCAGCACCTACTCATCATTTAACAGCCCTCCAAGGGCAGTGGGGAAGTCTAATGGAGAATGGGTGCTGACAGTAGACTGTTGTGGCCTGAATGAAGTTGTGTTGCCTCTGAGTTCTGCGTGATGTGCTAGACATGTCTGCCACATGTGCTGGAACTTCAGTAAGGGCTGGAGGCAAAGTGCTGCCACAGTTGATATTGGTAATGCATTTTTCTCAATCCCTTTGGCAGCAAGTGTAGGCCACAATTTGCTTTCATATGGAGAGGTATCCAGTATACCTGAAATTGACTGCCCCAGAGGTGGAAAAACAGTCCTACCATCTTACATGGACTGATCCAGACTGTGCTCAAACAAGGTAAAGTCATCCAGGAATGTGATCATGAACTGGTCAGAAGGCAAAGATTTTGGAATATCACAACAGAAGGAGGTAATACATGCTGCAGAGGCCCCACAATGTAATAAATTATCAAAAAGTGAGAAGCAATATGCTTTGTATACTTATGGATCCTGCCTTTTTGTGGGAAAGCATCAGAGATGGAAAGCAGCTATATGGAGTCCCCTATGACAAGTCGCAGAGACTGCTGAAGGAGAAGGTAAATAGAGTCAGTTTCCAAGTGAGAGCCGTCCAGTTGGCCTTAGACATTGCTGAATAACTGAAACGGCCAGAGCTTTTTACTGATTTATGTGTGGTGGCAAACGCCCCATGGCAGTGGTTGCAGCTATGGAAACAGAATAACTGGCAGTGTAGGGGTAAACCCATCTGGGCTGTTGCATTGTGGCAAGGTATTGCTGCCTGGGAGGAGAACCCAGTTTTAAAGGTGTGTCACATAGATGCTCCTGTACCCAAGTGTTGGGCCACTGAAGAACATCGAAACAACCAGCAAGTGAACCAGGCTGCTAGGACTGAAATGTTTCACGTGGACTTGGATTGGCAACATAAGCATGAATTATTTCTGGCTTGGTGCGCCTGTCCGTGACACCTTGGGCCATTAAGGAAGAGATGCAACATGCAGATGAGCTTGTGATTGAATGGTGGACATAGTCATGGACACTGCCTGCTGGGTTATCTGAAACTGTGAAACATGCACTGCAATCAAGCAGTCCAAGCAGGTAAAACCATTGTGCTGTGGTGGACAGTGGGTGAAATATAAATATGGAGATGCCTGGCAGATTGATTACATCACACTCCTCCAAACTTACAACAGCAATCTGGCTCCGCCCATTAAAATTTTACATACTGTTAAAGGAGATGAGGTTCCTGTAGTGCACTTTAAAAACATGCTGGGGAAATCAACCTGGGTTATTCCTGCCTCAGACAAATTCAAACCCACCCATGGAATTACTTTTGCTGAGTTGCACTTGGTGGGCAATGCAGGAGGATAGGAGAGTCCAGTGTGTATCTCAAGGTGATTTGATTTTGGATGAGAACAGCTAATGAATCAAATTGTATTATGTTGTGTTAATAGCTATCTAACACTGTGTTGTACCACTTCAGTGGTGGCTATTTCTGTGTCACTTCACTGAGGACTTAACAGCATTGATCTTAACAACAAGCATTTTGGGAATCTGAGCCTGATTTCTCTCTTATTGTTGTGTTCACACCAGTCAAGAATGAACTGTGATAAAACCAAACAAGCATGGCAGTACTGGAATCAGAGTGGACTAATACATGCAACATGCAACAGCCTAACACCTCACATCATTTTTTGTGCTTGGAAGACTGATACGAGGGATGAAGCCCAAAATCATGGACTAAATAAATTCAATAAATATTCTTTTTTCCTGGACTTTTTATGAACATTTGCAGAGGTGTTTCTTAGACTAAGGGAATGATGTCTGTATATATGTTTATCAAAAGAGGTAATTAGAGAAAGTGATATAGGATATTGGGAAGTATGGAACTCGGCATGACATAAATGGTATGGATTGAGGGGTGGATATGTGCTGATTTTGGCTGGGATAGAGTTAATTTTTTTCACAGGGACCGATGTGAGCCTGAGTTTGGGGTTTGTGCTGAGCAGAGGGTTGATAATATAGAGATGTTTTTGTTATTGCTGAGCAGAACTTACACAGCACCAAGACCTTTTCTGCTTTTAGTACTGCCATACTGGCAAGGAAGTGAGGGTACATGGAAGGTTGGGAAGAGACACAGCTAGGACAGGTGACCCAAACTGACCAAAGGGATATTCCGTACCATATGACATTATGTTTATATGTGCTTATATGCTTGTATATAAAGCTGGAAGGAAGAACAAGGAAGACGGGTGATGTTTGGAGCATTTCTCTTCTCAAGTAACAGTTTGCATGAGATGGGGCCCTGCTCTCCTGGAGATGGCTGAACATCTGCCTTCCAATGGGAAGCAGAGAATTATTTCCTTGTTTTGCTTTGTTGGTTTGTGTGGCTTTTGCTTTCCCTGTTAAACTGTCATTATCTTGACCCACCAGTTTTCTGGCTTTTACCCTTTTGAGTCTCTCTCCAATCCTGCTGGTGGGGGAATGATTGAGCAGCTGCATGGGGCTTAGTTGTTGTTTGGAGTAAAACTGTGTCAGTAGCTGTAAAATCCATGATAATATCACTCAAGTAATGTTAATTTAGTACTGCTGTGGGATAAATAAAAGAATATGCTCATGTGATATGACAAAATACATAAAAGTTCTATAAGTTCTAGAAAATCTGTATGTGGACATAGGGAAAAAATAATATTGCCTGTACAATACTGAGTTAGAAGGAGAACAACAGGAATCTGAAAGAGTGTGTGAGTCAGCATTACTTACTGAGCTGTTAGCCAATGTGCTGTAGAAATTGGTTTGTGTTGTTTTGGGAGTAGAGGAGAAAATGTGCTTTTCTTTAGCCTCTGTATACAAATGCCAGCAAAGATCACCAGGTTGCTTCTGAGCGAGTCTGGTCCTTTCTTCTGACTGTTCTGTATCAAGTTATGAATCTGAGTTGGGGTGACTTCTGATTATGTTCCTCTGCTACAGTAGAAAATACATGTGAAGAGTAATGAAACAGGAATGAGACACTCTGGTAGAGAATATGATTCACTTATCATAAATAAGAGTTTGTGAAAACTAACTTCCCAAGTTTTATATCTGAAGTGACAGAACTACTTCGCAAGCTTGCTTGATGTAGGGAACAGTAAATACATTGATTTAAGGAATGCTGTTTGTATTGTCTGTAGGCTTTGGTCACGCATAAAGGCAGCATCAGGGGAGCTAGTTTGTAATACTGGGAAAAAACATGACAGCCAAGTACTGAACAGATCAGTTGTTTACCCATTTAATAAGAAAACACAGTTTTGACATGGTGGCAGGTTATTTAAGGAGACTTTTTTATGGAATTATTTTATGAATACTGATGCATACTGTGGTTATGGTAGACTGGATGGTATGATGGCATTTGGAAGCCTGGTGGCAAACAGTCCTCACAGCTAAAAAGCCAGCCTGACTGTGTTATATGAAATAAAGATTAGATTTTCCTTCTGGAGGAGATCCTGGCAGTTTCTGGTAGGAAGTGTGCAGATTTACAGCATACAAATACAGAAACGCATTTCTGCTCACTAACATGAGGCCTAGTCAAGCAGTTGGAAACTTGCATTCAGTGGTGTGCTGTAATACTTTCATCTACTTATCTGCTGTTACTTCTCACATGAACTAGTAGAAAACTTTCTTACTCTTCCTAGGCTGAACACAAAAACTTAATAACTAAGTGTACAAACGAGTTATCAATTATTAATTTACCCATGGTTATGAATCATACACCTTCCCTCAGATTGTTTTATGAACTGTGTGATTATATATGTTTCACTTGCTATTCTCTTCCCTCTCTCACTTTAGATGACTGTTCATAGTTCTCTGTACTCTGTACAGCAGATCATTGCCTCACATTGGGTTTTTTTGTTCCCATAGCTGACAAGAATTCTTGGCCCACCACAAAGTTAGTAAACATGTTGTGAAGGAGAGAGGACCAGGTCCATCTGTCTTCTGTATAATTTTGAATACTGCATACACCTTAATATGGCCCGTGGCATTTTTATGGGAAGATACTTGAAATGAGGCGCTCCTTTGATGCTAGTCACGAAATAGTTGTAGTGTGCAAGTATGAAAGTGAAAACTCATTCTTAGTCTCCAGTAAGTACAAAGCTCTGCTCTCCCCACCCCCTTCCCCCCAGCCCTTTTTCCCTCCTTGAGAAACTGAAAGGAACTAACCCATTCTTCCTAGCAGGACTAGCAGAGCAAATAGAACGTGTGATGTAACTAGGCATGGACAGAGCAAAACAGTTTCCTAAAACAAAAATCTGAAAGGGGATTTTGGAAGCATGGTAACGCACAGTGATAGTGATGATGTGAAGTCCTTACTTGTGTATTAGGAAAAAAGCATCAGACTTTAAGTCTAGCTAAAAATAAGTTATTTTTAAAATTATTTCTTGGCAGATGGCTAATAAAACTGACTGTTTTATAAATCTTTCGGTCGTGAGTCTTTTTTAAAATTTCTTACCACTGTTCTTTGGAGAGTAAAAAAGCCCCTGTGCATCATATTTTCATGTCCACCTTTGTTTTGTGTGTGTTTGTTACTCTTAGATTTAGAGCAGCTGCACTGCTTTTTTTTTTGTCTTCTCAAATTCCTCCAATGTAATTCTTCTCCTTTGTTCAGTTCTTATGTATTTTTCTCATTGGCAGGATCTCCTGCTTACCACTGCTTAACCTTACTTGCATAGAGCCCAGTGTAAACCTGTTTTAAAGCTGTAGAGAGATTATCTTTTCCAGATCCAGCTGTGCACATTGATGACTATGTTGCTTGTAGCAGTTAGTCACTACCATGGTAGTCCAGTTTTGTCCGTGAAGCAGTTTGTGAGGGCTCCTGAGTCTTTCAGGCAAAACTGGCCAAACAAGTGATTTTATTCAATGCCTGATGCTTAAGCAAGTGCAAGTAATTTTACTTGAAGTGAACTAGGTTGAATAAACCTATAGCTTTTGGCATAGCTACAGTCATCTGACAGGATTATTTCTAGCATAGCTATGTGGAGAGTGAGCATCTGTTCAATACTTTCTTTGATGAAAATATTATTTTATCACCTCTCTTGAGGTTCGAATATGAGCACAAAGTCTGAACCAGCATTTGTGTCAATGTGGAAGATTAAGAACTTCAACACAGTGACATGTTTTGAGAACTGGTTTAGTAAGAAAAAGAGAGCAAAGCCATAAATGTCATTTAAATAAGCAGAGAGGACACATCTGTGTAGCATGGATAAAGTGTTAAACATATAACCTGTTTTTGAAAAGTCAGATTCTAGAAATGAATAATAAAATCGCTGTGAAAGATGTCAGTATTATGTAAGGAAAAGCTATGTTTTCATTTTGTGTTTATATTTTCAGTTTGAGTAAACTAAGAATCTTTTCTAGGGCATCCAAGATGGATCTGAAGTGTGCTCTGGAAGAATGTTCAATGGCACTGAACTTATTTCTGAACAATAAGTTCTCTGAAGCACTGGAACTACTCCGTCCATGGTGAGGTCCTGTTATTTGCTGAAGTTACTGTAAGCATATATGTAGTCTAAACTGTGCTGTGTAGTACTTGGAAGATTAATTTAAGCTGTCTGAAGATAGTAGTTTTCATTTATTGCCATTCGTCCATAAACATTTCTCCATATTTTTGGGTTTTATCAATGTGCTTTTGATTCCCTAAGACCATCTCAAAACCTGTTGATGAAGCACTGAATTGTTCTGTTGGAGTTCTGTCATGCGTGCTGTCTTTCCTCATAAAGAGGAGAAAAGCAGGGGAGCAAGACCTTATACAATATATCTTTGAGGATTCTTATGGTGCAACTGCTTTTGATGTGATGGAAAAGCTGGAAAAAAACTCCAGAATACTCTGTCTGTTGGTTTGAGTGACACTGTTGTTTACCATTAAAGCCCACCTTTTATCTTCTGACTAATTCTGCTTGTTCCCTGGTTGCCTTTTCTCCTCTGAGAAAAAAAAAAAAAAAAAAAAGCATGGCAGTGCTTTCATAGGACGAAGCTTAGTTTATCTGTGACTTTATGGGGAGGCAATCTGTGTGGCTGGTCTTTAGGGCTGGGATCTGAATCCTGTTCTTCTGTCTGTGTCGCAAAGATGCGTATGATATTGAGGCATATTTTGGCAGGTGGGATCTGTAGATTGTGTTAGTAGAGCAAGGTAGATTTCTTGCTCTGCTGTTTGGTGCTAGTAAGAATGGGTTAAGAGTGATGGGTTAGTGTTGTATGAACAAGTTCAAGAACATCATTAAATGAAACTTCAGAAGGACAACACCAGCTGTCAAGTGTTCACTTCTAGTGGTGTTGAGAGCTCAAGTATAGAGCAGGTAGGCAGGAACAGCATCTTTTAAAAGTAGCTCTACTTAATTCTCAAACTCTCTTCTCTGAGCATTGTATAGTGTTATTTGTAATAGAGCAATGCTTTGAGAAGGCCTACCTGCACTTGTGTGTATGCTAAAACCATTTCTGGGTAGTATTGCAAAAAGAGTTCTACATGCAAAGATTATGCTTCAGTGTGTTACTAAATACACACACAGACATATTGCCCAAATGTTTTTCTGTATATTTCATATGTATTTCATTTTGCATTGTAAAACAAAAAAAAACCCCATGTTTTGTAATACACTGTTTTTATGTACAGCAAATTATTTGGTTTTAGTTAACGTTTGCTAATATACTTTGAGCTTATTGTATAGCATATTGCAAAGCTCGACCTATCCTAGCAAAGAAACAAAAACCTGCCCTTAAAAAATAAGAGCCCAATTGTTTTACTGAAAAATAATCTTTTACTCAAAGTTAAACTTAAGTCCTTAAATAGTGTAAAGATTTTAAGGTAACTGTTAATATATTTGAGAAATAAAAACTTAGCACAAAGGTCTGTCTTTCTAGACTCTCCTTAAGATTTCTGTCTTCAAAATTATGTTTGGTAGTTGGCTCATTGATTTAGAAGGAAGAAAAAGTTTTGAGGAAACTGGACATCATCCAATAGAGAGCTAGCAGCATATCTAGAAGTCTAGAACATATGACTCGTTCAGATGGTTTTGTTTTGACAGAAAGTATACTTGGACGTTAATCTATTAGTGGTCTGGATCTGTTGAGGGGAAGTTGCAATGACTTTTCCATAGTGGCAGATGGTAAAACAAGAGTTAGTCACAACAAGCTGAGATTTCAGGCCTTCCAACTGGGCACTTGCTAGTACAGTACCAGAGAGGCTGCCAAAGGAGTATGCAGTCTTCATTTACTTGAACTTCTTGAAATTTGGTGAGGCAAAACCTGAGTTTTCCTGACATAATGCTAGTAATAGTGCTCTTGCAATTGGTAGGTTTGAGGATGTGACCTCTGTGGGCAATTTCCAAGATTTTTTTTATTGTAATGGTATAATTATGTTGTGAAAACCAGATTAGTTAAGTGTAGTCTTTCACACAGAACTGAACATGTGTGTACTGACATTTCTCTGACACAAATACAGGTTTTTGTCTTTGGATCACATAGTAATGTTGGAAGGATGTCTTTACTTAGTTAAGTGAAAGCATACAAATGAGTATTTATCTCAAGGCTTAATTAGCTAAATTAAAAAGATATACCATCAGACTATAAACGGTATTGAGTTAAGTGGAAATGTTTGTGTAACCCAAGTGGGATATGTTCTGGAACTTGCTGTGCCAGTCTGGTGGCAGATTTGCAGCATCCAGGTTCATTCTTCAGTCTTTTCACAAATGAATGCAAGTATCTCTGCATTTAATTTTGTATTGTAATGTAAAGTGTTGCTTAAATGCACAAGATTTTTTTTCCCCTAGGTCCAAAGATAGTATGTACCATGCCCTTGGATACAGCACTATTTTAGTTATGCAAGCTGCTATGACCTTTGAACAGCAGGATATACAAATGGGAATTTCTACAATGAAAGAAGCTTTGCAAACCTGCCAAAGGTAAGTCCCAGCATTAAACATTTATGAGATACTTAATCCACCAAGTGTTCTTTACAAGATAGCCTAGCTGTCTGTGTACTTTTAAAGCAGATTCTTATCAGTATGATAGTGACCTAAGTTTGTAAAGTCCCACTACACAATTATTGCTGGTGAGGGTATTTTTCCATGTAGTACTGTGGAAACAGTGGACTTGTGGCTGGGTATTTATAGCTGCTAAAGTTAATTAAATGGTTGGTTGGCTATGTAGACCTACACATGAGCTGACATTACATGATTCGACTGCCTAAGCTATTGCCAACTGAGACTTTCAGCATGAAACCAGTTGTTTTTAAACAATTGTTTTTAAAGGTGGAACCAGTATTCTAATACAATTAAGCTTGTAATAAGGTTTCTTCTAAAATCAAAATAAGTTTTATTGTTACAAATGTGTTTAGCTTACACTAAAATTAAAGAGCTATTATACCCGTCAGAAGTGATCTGAATATTTTGCTTTTGGTCTTTCTTTGAACAACGATGAAATAGAATGGAAAAATAAAAGCTATTAGGGACCTTTATTTTTTAAATTAAAAAACACCCAAACTTAGAAAACGGGTTGTAAAAGCTGAAGTGTATAACAAGTCTGTGACAAAACTAGAAATTAATTCAATTATTAATTTATTATAAATGGTCCCCAATGAAATGACCTCTCCAAATGCCAGTTTAGACATGTAGCATCATCATCTTAGCAGTGACAAACAAAAGAAAATGAGAAAAAATTATCAGATACTATCTGAGGAAAAAGGGTCAGCAGTTTCCACATCTTTTTCAATTTGCAGTTTTGTCTGAACGATGTTGTTTAGTATGTCTGAATTAGATGCCCCTGTAGACAGTTCCAATACAGGATTTCATCTCTGCAGGATATGAACTCTAATGTATGATACTCTTGTATAGCCAGTCACAGCAGGTGACCAGGCAATCAAACATTCAAATGCGAAGAATTGCTAGAACTACATGTTTCTTAATTGACTCTTTTCTTGTATGTATTGTATTATGTGTTATGTTATCTTGTTGCCTGAGTCTTTCACTTGTCAATAATGTACAGAGTAGTGTAAACAAATGATAAGCTAATGCTTAGGGTTTATAATTAGTGACTCACTGGCTTGCAAAGTGCATTTCTCTTCTGAATGTAGAATTGTTTCTTTAGCTTCCTCATAAAGCTGAGTTGTTTGTAAATAGTTAACAAACTAACCTTTGGAATTGTAATATGTACAGTGGAGATCTGTTGAAAATAAAATATGTGTCTGTATTTTATCTGTCATAAACCACCATAAATACTGAAGCATTTATGTTGAAAACAAAATGCCTTTTGATTTTTTAATTCTAAATGCAAGTTTAGGAAACAGCAAAAAAGCAATTAATAAAACTTAGAAGTTCAGTTCAAGTGTCTTGCCCAGCATCAGGGACACGTTGGTGAGTGGAAGCAGGGTTGAAGCTATCATACACTTAAAGTGGATGGATTCATGTTGCAAGCATGCATTTAAGATTGGATAGGCTTATGAGCCTAGAGGTATAAAAGTGTTTAGACTACTCAAAAAAAATTGAAATGGTTGGCGAGTCACAACTTTGCTAAGAATCTCTAGAGATTTTTGTGAGAAATAAGTAAGAATCCCAATAGTTAAGTTCAAATTTTTGAAATATGTGGCTTTCTTTTCTTCTGTGCACAACTGATTTAGATTCAGGAAAAGAAGCACTGTGGTGGAATCCTTATCCAATTTAGTTTCTAAACAGTCAGTGGATCAGTTGAGTGAAGGTAAGTGGTTTATAAGACAGTTAAAATTAAAAGTGAAAAAAGCTCAAAACTATCCTACTGGTGTGTATGAATATGCGTAACTGTCACTCAACTAGTGTCTTAAAGTAACAAATAAATGTACAAACCACCTATGCAGTCTTTCTTTAAAATTTGAATGTAAAGCTTCTCAAAATGGAGCATGCATGAATTAAGAAAGGAATGCCTTTCACAACACATTATAGGACTGAAGACAGAACTCCTTTTTTTTGACTTAAGACAGCTCTCAAAAGTTTAAGAACCATTGATGAGGTGGAATACATCCTTATCATTAGTTGCAATGAAATCTGAGTATATTAACAAGTTTTGTGCTTGTCTGTTTTGCCTTAAGGTGTTATGGGAAATGGTATCAGTACATTGTTCATGGCTCTGAAAATGCTGATCTCCTATTTCTGATTCAGGCAGAATCAAGTATGCATTTTTTTCTAACCTGGCACAAGAATCCTCTTTAATACTTGGACACATCAAACTCACCACGTATGCACTGTACATACAGCAGCCTTGTGCATGTGGCTGGTCTTGCAGCATGAGTGCAGAGTAACTTGTGTCATGTGTTAAATCAAATGTACTTTAGTGCTGCATGAAGACAGAAAGTCTGGCTGGGGCTTTCGGTTTGTAGAGCATGACTTAGTGAAAATCTGTTCATGATGTCTTACTGGATGTAGGAAAAGTCTGAACCTCAGTGAGAAGTTCTCAGTGAGAGAACTTCAACAGAAGTTTCTTGTAAGAAGGAGGGTTGGAAGACTTAGTTGCTGTAGGCTGTTAAGCTTAGGATCAATGAAAAGTGCAGGAGACCATCCACCGGAATGACAAGTAACTTGCCATAGGCCAAGATCAGCTCTGATAAGATCAAAGTTTTTGTCTGAGGAGAAGGGAAATAGAAGTATTCCACTGGGATTTGTGTGTTACAGCTACTATTCAGCAGTTATTGAAATGGCAACAGCAGAATCTTGCCTTTTTTTGTTTTCTTGTCTTGGCAGCATTTTATTTGTTCCATTGACCCCAAGAAGAGCCTATTGACAATGATGTTCCTGATACTAAATAACTTTTCTTTCTTATGTAGAGGAAATGCATGCTGAAATCTGCTATGCTGAATGCTTATTACAGAAAGCAGCTCTCACCTTCGTACAGGTAGAGTTAATTTTTGATTTGTGGCCTCTGCATAGCAGTGTAATGGAGAGAGATTAGTAATTGTAAAAACCTAACTTTTTTCTAGTGAATGTTATTTCATGGCAGTGATTGAAAGTACAGTAAATACTGTGCTACTCAGAAAAATCCTCTTAATGTTTATATGAATAACCAAAGATGTTACTAATATCCAGGTACCAAGGTATCGCCAAGGTATATTGTAGTTTTATATAGGTGTTATTTTAAGTGACGTGTATCACATTATATAAAGTCCAGTGCTTGTGTAAAAAGATGTTCAAGTATGAGGAAGAATCTTGTTTGAAAGTGGAAGTCTTCTTTTGCACAACAGGATGGACTATTGCCCAACTAACTTCAACTGTTGGACTCTTACTATTTCCGATTCAGTCTTGCTCTCTATGCACTTTTGACATAGTGCCAGGAATAATATAGTAAGGAGTTATTTTAAGATGAGCATTATAAATGATTATAAAAAGAGCCTTAGCATTGCTGAGTTAACAATTCAGTCCACAGAAAGATCTGGTATTTAATACTGTCTGTTGCTACTGGCTTATGTTGTAGTTCAGGGGCTTCATGCTGCAGCATTTTAAAATCTGATTTGAAATTTGACTCCTGAAAAAAAAGTTGTTAGTCATACTTTTTTTAAAGTAAGTGAATGTTATACAAATGTTTACTGGATATATTTTAGATAATATCTTCTGATACAAATTGTGAGGAGTTACAGAGTCAAAGAATTAACCAGGTTGGAAAAGACCTTTGAGATCATCAAGTCCAACCTATGACCTAACATCAGCTCATCAACTGAACTATGGCACTAAGTGCCACATCCATTTTTTTTTAAACACCTACTGGGATGGTGACTCCACCACCTCCCTGGGCAGCCCATTCCGATGGCTAATCACTCTTACTGTAAAGAATTTTTTCCTGACATACAGCCTAAACTTCCCCTGGTGCAGCTTGAGACTGTCCTCTTGTTCTGTCACTGGTTGCCTGGGAGAGGAGACCGACCCCCACATGGCTACAACCTCCTTTCAGGTAGTTGCAGAGAATGATAAGCTCTCCTCTGAGCCTTCTCTCCTCCAGGCTAAACAACCCCGGTTCCCTCAGCTGCTCTTCACAGGGCTTGTGTTCCAGACCCCTCTCCAGCCTTTTTGCCCTTTTCTGGATATGTTTGAGCATCTCAACATCTTTCTCAAACTGAGGAGCCCAGAACTGGATGCAGGACTCGAGGTGCAGCCTAACCACTGTTGAGTACAAGGGAAGAATAACTTACCCGGTCCTGCTGGCCACATGATTCCTGACACAGGCCAGGATGCCATTGGCCTTCCTGGCCACCTGGGCCCACTGCTGGCTCATGTTCAGTTGTCTAATGAGCACCTCCATAAAGAAGCAAGGAATATAGATACTAAGATCAATAAAGTTCATTTGGCAAATATTTATAAACCACTTAATAAGGTACTTTTGCCTGAAGAGTCAGGAAATGATGGAAGGCCAATCTTTTCTGTAACTGTCTTTCTCCTTTACTAACCAAATGGATGAAGATGATAAAAATGTAACACTCAGGAATAAAGAACTAGAATACTTGTACTAAAGCACTTGCATTTGAGTGTTCAGACTTGTAAACAAAACAGATGAAGTCTTCTGAAATGGTGACCCTTTTCTGGAAGCCAGAATTTCCTTTGGCTGATGGTTCTAAGGTGCTTTTTTTTTCTTTTCTGATTTTTCATCTTCCACATAATATATGCTATCCCTGAGTATTTAAATGTGCATTTCTGAAATGCCTGCACATGTCTCCCTTCTGTGAAAATTCTAAGAGAAAAAATTCTGTCTTGTTGAACTATTTTTTTAGAAGTTAGTAAGCACAAAGGGTAGCATGCATGGTTTATGTTGATCAGCATTGGGATTTCATATGTTCAGGGTATTCTTTGGTTTGTCTTCTTCTAGATTCTGTATAGGTTTGCTCATGTGTGTGAGAATCACCATTTCAAAATCTTCTAAGTTCCTACAGCACCATCTGGTGGATAGCTTTCTTGGTTCATTTATATGCATTGTCAATTCTGTTAAAAGTAACTCTTTGACTCTCTTTTCCACCTCTCTCTTAAATTTTAGAATTTGTAACATGCGCAAGAGAAATGTTTCCCTGACAACTTAAAGCAAGTGTTAACTTCTGTCTTAGAAATTAATTAGTCAAGTAACTAAAAAATATTTGATACCCATTAATTATGAATAGATGGAAATATAGATGGAAGATTTTTATGTATGTGTGTGTGATAGCTGAATGCACAAATTAATACTATTAAATCTTTTTCTTCCAGGATGAAAATATGATCAACTTTATCAAAGGTGGCCTCAAAATTAGGACAAGTTACCAAATATACAAGTAAGCCATTAGAAAAGACTTAGTTTCAACATTGGTATAAGTATTTGGAGTGTCATGCCCCCAAAATAAAATGTTTTTATAGTAATCATATTGATTATATTTAGTAAAATTTCTAAGTCATGTTTTCCGTTTCTCCCTTTCTTCTCCTGCATCAAAAGAGAATGTCATCAGGTGCTACAGATGACTCAGGGGAACAAAAGCAAAAATGAAACTTATTACCAGTTTGAAGGAGGAGTAAAACTCGGAATTGGTGCATTCAACTTGGTATGACTTCTTCACATTACAGAAAGGCCATTAGGATAATTCTGCAGTAGTGGGGCTTTTTGCATATACAGTAATGTAATTCTGTTTTAAAATTTGGGTATTTGTAAAATGGAACTGCAGGCTTTGGAGGTCTTACGCAATAGGAAAACAGCAGTGGGTTTTAGCATGCAAGCTTTGTAGAATGTTTCTGATAGTTAATTCTGAACTCTGTTTTATTCTCTTGGAATAACTAATGTATGTATTTCTGAAGTGGAAAAGCAGCTACCTATGAATAGCAGAAATTTTTAAGATGCTTATGCTGTTGTTTACAGGATACCTGGAGTGAGTGTTTAATTCCATGTATACCTTGCTTTTGGTACTGCAAATTTGCATACATAATTACAGTTAGAAGAATGAACAATAGCTTACTGAGTTAATGCAAAAGAAGACTGTGTTTTCTTTATAATTTATTATGTTTACCTTTTCATGTCTGTCACGGTAATGGTGAGAGTTGATTTGTACTAATAGGTTAATTTCTGCATCATTGTACAGACCAATTTTGAGTATGGTCAGAGGAACTCAGGTCTACCTGCACCAGTCTTTCTAACTCAAGCAACTGGTGAATGTCTGTGTTCATAAGTGTTCTGACTTCTCCTATTCTTCATGTAATCTCCTCAGAAGGAAGCTTAATAGAATAAGTCTCTGCTGGACAGAATGTATTAGGGTGAATGGAGCTTTTAAACTGACCTTCAAGCAGTACTTATTGTAATGCTCATTGAAAAAGTGGTTATGATCTTTCTGAGTTTTTTGTTGTGTAGGATATGGAGGATGCAGTTACAGTGAGAGCACAAATGCATATAATGGAAGGTTAAGGATGATAACAATAGCTAATATTTCTAAAACAATTATGCTTGTTGGTCTGCTAATTTGGAGTAGAAATAAGTAGAACTTTTGTGATACTTGATATTTTATTAGGAATAAAGGAAAATGACAATTGTAGGTTGTAAGTACTACGGAAATAGGTAATACTTTCATTCTGAATGATCTATAATTTTCAAACAATTCTGATCAGTTGAAGACAAAAATTTTGTCATTATCTGAACAAACACAGCTGGACTCTGTCTTTCTTTTTTCTTTTTGGGATGATCATAAAAATTCTGGGCATGCATGTCTACCTTCAAGTTCTTTTGTAGGTTCCCTTTTTTCTGATGTGCAATAGCATGTAACATAGTAGCTGGCCTTTTTGGTTCAAGTGCTTTTACTTTTTTTTGAAATTTATATGTTTTTATTCATATTTGTTTTTTCAATATATTTCAGATGCTGTCACTTTTACCAGGAAGGATCCTTCGACTTTTAGAATTCATTGGATTTTCTGGCAATAGGGTATTTGATCTGATACTTGTTTTTTCAAGTTAATCTTTTTTCAGATAAAGACTGGATGGATTTAATGTCATATATTTCACAGTAAAAGTATAATTATCTCTGGTTTTTATCAGTGTTTTAGTGCTGTTAAAAGCAAGTGGGCTTGCTGATAACAGGCAGAAAAGCACATGTGGTGTTATTGGCTCTTTAACAACCATGAGAAGTCCACTTCGAATATGATTTTCATATTGCAATTTTCTTTCCTTTTGCTGATCCTAAAATAGATATCAGCTTACTTTTCTAGTTTATGCAGTTTATGAGTGTTCCTCATTTGTCCACCCAAAGTCCCAGCCCCTTTCTTTGGAAGAAAGAATTTTTGAATATCGTGTGTCACCCTGAAATCTACGTACATCTTTCTTGTGTGAATGAGGAAAGTATTTGTAACCATAGCCTTGTTTTGTAAACCTAGCCTTGCTTTGTAAGTATCTTATACCTCTTTAAAAGTTTTTGGTATTCATAAGAAATAAAAGAAAAAACCCAAGTAAAAGAATCCTAACAAAACATCCCAGAGAATTGTACAACAATAACTGAGCTTCAAGTTATTAATGCTACGGAGTCACCATATGCTCTTACTGCTGTTAGCTTGTCCACAATATGGTTCTCCTTTTGCAAAATCAGAAATGAGTCCTGTTAATACTCTTTCTTATTCTGAAAGACCAGGTTCATGCTGAAGCTCTTGTGGAAACATGTTTTTGCCCTGACTGAAAAGGCAGTAAAAGCTGAAAGGAAAAGAATGAACAATTTTGGAATATCACCACATTTTTTTTTGTGCGGTGCTTGAATTATTCTGTAACTCATCGAGTTGCTATGCAATAAAGCTGATATGTTAATATTTGTTTTCAGGCAAAATTATTAAATTCTGATATGTTTCTGAAGAGCTGCTGCTCTTAAGCAGAGAAGCTCTGAGCTTGTCTCGACATGCCCCAAACAGACAAGCTGTTATTTAATGAGCCTAAACTGTAAAGTAAGGAAAGATGTCTCATGTGTTAACAGCTGAATAAGTCTCCATGAATCTGGATCTGTATTTAGACATTGATGCATCAGCAGAGCTAGTATTTTGATCATAATCTCAAAATAGTGGCTGACGTGATGGAAGAAAATGGAGGATAACAAGGATTTTCTGTGAAGGAAGACTCATGCCAACAAGTAGCCCTCGAATAGCTGGGAGAGGTTCTCACCAAGCATAGATTTAAAGACGTTATTCTGACAGGATCATAGACAGAAAATAATGGGGAAGGGATGTAGACCTGTGTGTCTGCATGGTTCATGTGCTGTTCTCATTTCACCAGAACACTGAAACGCATGGGTAATTATATTCAGAGTTAGATTAGTCTTCTCCTTCCTGAGTGCTATTAGCTGTGACAGAACTGTTTTAGTAGTATGTTGTGTTGGATTTGAGATGATAAAGTACTGAATTATGAAATACTTAAATCTGAAAGGAAAAATGGATTTTGGTTAGCCAGAAACAATAGTAACTCTGTATACTGATAGTTAATTCTGCATGTGTTTGTGATATTTCTTAGGAGTTGGGCCTCTGCCAACTACGGGAAGGCGCATCTGGCAGCAGTTTGAGGGCCATTCTGTGTACTTTCACCCTGTTGGTTTATCATACTTACGTCTCCTTAATCCTTGGTGAGACCCACTGTGTAGCTTTTCAGTCATGCTACACCTTATCATAGATATCGTGATTTATTTACATAACTGAATTTCAAAATTGTGGCCAAATAGGAGATTGCTATATAATTAATTATGATCTGAAATTAATACCCTTGACAAAGCTATGTTTGCAGAAACAGTATGGGTAGATAGCATTATACCAACATCTTGCTATGTTTGCACGTCTGTCATAATGTGTGACAGCTAAATATTGGAAAATAGTTTGAAGTTCAGAAAAGTAATTATCCATAAATTAAGAACTATCTCCAGAAAAAAAGCCTCTACACCCAAAAAATTTGCTTGGAAGTTCATACGTGTAGAGAATTAATTGCTTTTGCCATCTAGAGTTAAAAGTCATAATTAATTCTGTGTGCTTCTTTGCCATACATTTACATGTTCTTTAATTTTTAAGTATTTTAGTCCTTGTCCCTCAGGCTCATCAGGAAATTAAGGAGAGCTTCATTTGTTTCAGTATCACTTGTACTTCATTACTGAGCTCAAAATTAGGAAAGAAGGCAGCTGAGGATTGTTTTCCTAATTTGCTAAAGCAATAAAGGGATTTAAAAATACAACTAGAAACTGTAACCAAATAGTTTAAAGAATATTCCTATTATTCTAGTCTGTTTCTACTTGCAGCCATTTAGTGTCTTACAAGCACTTAATACCTTTGGGACAAGAATTTATTTTTATGCAAACACAATATGATGAAATAATTCTGCTTTTGCATAAAAGCAGTCATCCATTGATCTGTTGAAGTCATAATATGATTTGGAAACAAAATCTTAATCTGTGAAACTTGGGGAGGGTAGTAAGTACATTGAGGTTGCTTTGTTATGTTTTCTAGGTACAGGGGAAGCCAACCTTCAGGAAGCAGACAGTCTTCTTGAGCCCTACCTCCAGAAATTTCCAACTGTGTGTATTTTCAATAAATTTTATGGCAGCAATGTTATTCCCTAAATTTAAAGTCCTAACTGGTTATTTTTCTCATCTTGTTTCAAGGGTTCCATTATTCTGTTTTATGCTGCCAGGATAGATATACTGAAGGGAAATTTTGAAAAGGTAAATCAGTTTTTTCTTTTGAAGATTTTTATTTGTTTACTGTTCAACTTGAGGGGGGAAAAATAACTAATTTATGTAAGTAACTTACTTTATTTGAACTGATAACTATACTCTTATCTCTGTTCATATTCATTATCAATGTTGATTCTAGTTCTCTCTGAGTGAGACTGAAAGGGAAGTTTGTCTCATTTTCCTAGTCAGATGTTCTTGACTTGGTATTAAGCAGGAATTTGTTCTTTGATTAGACATGGCTCTCACAGGGAGCTGTAATTGAGTCACTTTTCATCATTCTTACTTAAATACATCGTAGGCGCAATTGAGGTTCCAAGACTGCATAGCAGCCCAGCAAGAGTGGAAACAGATTCATCATCTCTGTTACTGGGAACTGATGTGGTGCTACACCTTCCAGCAGGACTGGCTTCAAGCATATCGGTATGCAGACCTGCTCAGCAGAGAGAGCAGGTGGTCTAAGGTAAATGGGCAGGTCAACATTTTTGTGATATAACAGTGATGTCTCTACAGTAAAATTTACTTTTCAGTTTGCATAATAAGTGTAATTATTACCTTCTTGTGATACTCATAAGCAAAGGTATAATGGCACCAAAATGGTAGATTTAACTAGGTGGTCAATGAGGAATTTTTATTTTATGTTTTGAATCTCTAGAGCTGTAAGCAGCATGGTGTTGGCCCCCTGTAAAAATGAAGGTACTTACTAGAGTTGTGAGAAAAAAGAGGGATAGAAACACTGTTAACTTGCATCTCAAGTCAAGTTCTATCACTCACTAGTAAAACTTGGCTGAAAAAACAGTGTTTATTGGTTGATTATAAACAGTGTAAGTAATTCTTGATACATTATTGTTGTCCAAATTTAGACTATTCATTATGCTTAATGAAAAAGCAGTATATGTCCAATTCTTTACAAAAGAAGGAGAGAATAGGATATTCAACATGAAGTGCAAACATCTTGAATAGAATTATGGATATTTCTTTTTTTCTCTGAAAAACCCAGTTATTAAATTGTCCTTGAATCAGTACTTAGATATATTCTGGTTTTGTCCGGCATGTTGCTACATGTAACAGATCATATAAACAGCAATGAACTTTAGAATAGTTATGTCATTTAACCTCATCACTTTTAACAGCGGTTTGCATAATAAATTCTCATGGTTTTTTGCAGGAGACACATTTAGCTTTCTAAGTTACTTAAAATACTAATAAATACATTGAAAATAAAACTTTTGCATAATTTATGTGACAAAGGGAACACTAGTCTAGTTCCACATGCCTGAGAATTACTGGAAACACTTAATGCAGCAGTTGGGGTGAGAATTTGAGCCCTTAGTGTATTGACTGAACACAGAGATTTAGATGAGATGATATTTTCCTTTTTCTTTTTGAAATAGGCAATATATGTATTCCAGAAGGCAGCAATTCTATGTATGCTCTCAGAGGATGATTTGAAGAGGACTGGTGAAGACATTGTGTCTTTATTCAGGTAAAAATTTGTAAAGCAACTAGATGTGCAGTCTTTTTCTCTCCATGTCTTTTTCTTGTATGACTTAGTTCCTGCTTAGTTATAAGCTTTAAAGCTATAAGTTATAAGCTTTTTAGTTTTTCTCTTTAGTTTTAGCATCAGAATATTAGAATGCTGTTTTTGTCAACAAACATACATCCTACAGCAGTGGTGTGATAGTGAGAAACAATTGAAGGTGTTATATGTCAGAGGCAAACAGCAAATCTTACTAAATAAAATGAGATTAAATAAAAATTACAAAAAGCAACTTCTGTTTTCCATTTTCCCTTCTTGTAGACAAGTGGATGGTCTGAAACAGAGAATTGCAGGAAAATCTATCCCAACTGAGAAGTTTGCAGTAAGGAAAGCTCGACGCTATGCAAGTTCTCAACCAGTGAAGCTGATATTACCTGCCTTGGTATTTGTTCTTGCTTTCTTTTCATCCTTTTCAAACAGAAAAGAAATCATTATACAGGGAAAGAGTAATACTGTCAGGTATTTTGTGTCTGCATTTTTATTTTTTATTTTTTTTAAAAAAGTACTGCATTCATGCAACGGGATTTTTGTGAAATGTAGTAGGAGCTGGATCATGCCACCAACTAGTAGCTGTCCACAACCAGAGCCAGATATTTCACATGAAAGTTCTGTAATACAGAGAATAGATTGCTGTTGCCACATGGGGCTAAAAGTCAGCCTTCAGCTAGAAACCTGTGTTCATGTCCTTTATATTGGCAGGATTTCAGTCTTCTAGACTCATTAGGAGATTAAGGAGTGCCTCAGTACTTTCTGTTTGTCTGATGAGAGTGAAGAGTGGTAACTGATTTTTGTGTTTTGTTATTTTTTTCCTCCTTAAATTGAGTCTTAGTAAAATTTGCAGAAGTTAGATACTTTACTAATGCTCTTCTAGTTTCCTGTATTTTTACTTCAGGGGCATTAGTATTCTGTTTATATGTGCCAATCAATGATACTTTTCATATTTTGCACCTGCATAGTTTGTCAACATGTAGTAGATGTAGATGAAAAACATAATTGGAGAAGGAATTTCTTATGTTAAAGCTCATTGACCTAGAAAGAAGAGTCCAAAGAGAATTAATCCACCAGTACGAAAATATATTCTCTGCTAAATTGCATGTGAAGGACTAAGTAATAAACTTGTCTTGGGCTTGTACAGGACAGTTCTTGTCAGTTGAGAGCACATACGTATTTTAGTCTTGCTGTCAAATCCAGTATCTTTCAATTTATTAATTTTTTCATCATGGATTAGGCAAAACCAAATATAGTATATGATTTGCTGCAGTGAGAATAAGTTAGGAATGCAGAACTGAAACACATATACCATGACGTAGTTGATAGTGTCAATAACACTGCTGACAGACTTTGATAGAGCCATCTTTTTTTTTCCTCTGAAAATCCACAGATTTGCAGCACAAAGTATTTCAAGTATTTCAACAATATATCAGCTTCAGAATGGCATTAGGCTTCATATTTTACAGTTGTAATTGCAATTCAAATACAGTAGAATAAATTATGCTCTTACTTGTGGTGACTGAGTAAAGATTCTGGCAAAGCATCATATTGGTTTCATTAACTCTGTGTATTCCCTCTTTACTTTCTACAATGTTACAATATATTGAAACTAGCATTTTAATTCCTGTTGTACTGAAGCGTCTGGAAAACTTTGTGCCCAGGATTTGTCATAAGTTTTTTAAATAAGATTTTGTAGAAATTATATTAAAACCATGTGTTGGATGTGCATACTGGAACCACATTTTTATCCAGGAAGTTTTATTTACTACCAATTTTGCTGTATATGGAAGGGAACAGCCTATAGATTATTGCATCTATATGTATAAGCACAGGAGTGTGTGTTTGGGCAAATGCTTATATATATATACTGTATTTTACTTACACAAGCTCAAATACACACCAGATTTACCTATCATCCTGTGGAAAGTAACAACTTTCAGTTGTTTCTTGACTTCATATGAGAGAGACCACCAGTTGAACCTAAAATATACAGTAATGTTGATGTGTTGGTGTGTGGGTGACAGCCACTTTTAAAGATCTGTGAAAATACTTGATAGTAAAATCCATTAAAAGGGTGTCAAAATATTCAAACTTAGAAACCCAGATTAATTTTGTCCAAACAAATTCAACATAATTTTTCCTCTCCTATTCAAATACCTTTTGTATTGTTTAAAACAAATTCTTGTAATATTTTTAGGTACTCAAAATGTTCCTAACAGCCATTTCAGAAATGCTCTTAAGTGAAATATTTATACAATTCTAGGAGTTTATCTTAGGGTTTTTTTGTTTGTTTGGGTTTTTTTCTGCAGGAAATGATGTATGTCTGGAATGGATTTGGAATTGTGGGCAAAAGAGCAGACCTCACTGAAAACTTACTGATAACAATTGAAAAAGAAGAAACTGCTCTACAAAATGAAACTAGTAAGTGATGGGTTAGGGTGGAATTAATAATCTGGTAAGACATGCTGACCTTTTTCTGTGCTTCTGTCTACTAATAATCTGTGAGGTAAGTGTTAACTTGGGTGCTGTTAAGTTTGAGTATGGAAATTCTCGGGCCATGTGAATGTTAGGAGTGGTTCTTCAATATGTTTTTTATCCTGCTTGATTGGTGCTGCAGAAGAATACTGAAAACTCAAGGTTATTAGTAACAGAACATGACTAGTTCTGGCTAGGTTGTTCCAGTCTCTGACAGTGTTCTTGGAGCATAATCCACTCATGTCTTAAATGTCTGAAAAATATTTTTTCTAAACCAATTGACACCACACTTAACTTTACTACAGAGTATGCATAACGAGCAGACTACGACAAAGTGTTAAAGTATAAAAGATATAATGAAGTCCTATGCATAAATGACTGTGTGGTTTTGATTTTTCTTTTTTTTTAAAATACAACATACTTAACAAACTCTGACCACAGTTTTTTGCATCTTGATACATTTGAAGCATAGATATTCAAGTTAATGTCTAGAGAATCAGCTCATTGGTTACTCCTCGAGAGATTGAAATTCCATTATTGCAACAGGTTTACTACACAAATACCTGGTTTAATCAGGTTCTGTCGGGTGGAGGCTGTCATCTCTCCTGTGAGCTTTTCGGTAGAATTCTCTCTTGAGTTTTTCTAGAATGAAAAAATATTTTCTTTTTGGATATGAAGCTTTTAAAATGGTAAGTCTCTAATAGTAATTTGCATTGAACCCAGATTTTTGGCACATTTATCAAGAATTTAGCAAGTTAGTTTCGCCACATGGTTAAAACATCAGTTCTGAACTGAAAAATATATCCAAGTATGATTTATGGTATAAACTGAGGTGATGCATACGAAGTTATACAAGGACATAGAAGAAATACACAGCGGTAAAATCTGGATAGTATAAGAAACCAAATGAGTGACTTGCAAGGGTCCCCTAACCTGTTTATGCTTTTCACTTCTCTGCTGAATCAATAGTATGCCTCCTAAATCTCAAGTGTTATATTAAAACGAAAGTGTAGCGATACGCAAGAAATTTGCAAATAAAGTAATGTTCCCATGAGTTATGTGTTGAGAGTTCTGACAGAACCTCTTGGGAATCCAGTGCTGTATCATGCAGAGACTTATGCTGTAAGTGCTAATCAGTTGTAACAGTGAAATAAATTTCTTTTTAAATCCCTAAGTAGAGCTGTACTAGGTACCAAAATAAAAGGAACAGAAATAAACCCAGTATGTTTTTCTTATGGAAGTGCGCTGTTTGGAAATAGGATGTAATTTGGAAGTATATATGCTTCATGTGTCTTGTTTTTAATAATAACTTCAATCAAATGTAGTTTTGTTCTGGACTTTGCATATGTGACCGTGATTTACTTTTAAAGATACGGACTCAGACGAAATAAAGACTGATTAGAAGAATTGCTACTGAATTGAGACCTAAAGAAAAAGTGATTAAGACTATCAGCTGAGACAGTTTTAAGTACTTGATAGTGTTGAAGGATTGGTAAGGCCTTGTAAAAAATTGTGTTGATTATACACAAAAGTCATTTAGAGATTGAGACTTGTTAGAGCTGTTTTTATGCTTCACGTGAACAGGGACAGCAAGGAACTTCTCAAGGGTTGCAGTCATTTTGTGTTGTGTAGAGGTGAAAATAGAGGTGATACAGGTAAAAAACATTAGAGATGTGGGGTTTGGTGTTTTTTTTTTCCTCCTCAGGATTTCTGGAAATCTTATTTTTCCATTTTTGTCATTTCCAGTATATAAAAAAGGAATATGTAAGTTGAAGAAAGATTCATCAGTTACTTGTTAGTAATTTGGATAATGATAATCTGGTGTAGAGGACTGCAAGAGGATGGTTCTTCCACATTGATTGCAAGGTTGTCTGTATTATGCCTGTGCATTTGTTGTCATTTACTGCCAGTGTTTTGGAATAGTATCTTTTATTCTTTGGGGAAACACGAAGGAGATACAAGTGGCAGTTGTTAAAGACTGGCAAGCCTTTACTAACATAAGTGCATGCCCCCATTAATTTCAATGAATGAGTCCTTCAGGAGGCAGGCATGTGAATCCAATACTTCAGCCTAGCAAAACAGGCTAGAGAGAATGCAAAGTACTCACCCACTGCGCTTCTGCATGTTACTAAAAGCGCAGTCTGTCAGTTACTATCTATTGAGACTTTCTAGGTTTAAACATGAATAGAAATAAGCCTGAACGCAATGACAAAGTGCTTGGCTAAACCCTAAAATATGTTAGTCGTGCATGTTTCAGAATTGTTTCTGTAGGATTTCTTTGGCAGACTATTAAGAAAAAAATTAATGTGACTTTAGAAAGCTGGTAATTAGTTGTAAACAACATGATCTGAAGGGAGAGTGTTTTGCTTCCTAAGTTGTTAATATATGTGCCACCATCTGTCTACCCATATGTATTTTCATTACTTTCTTTTCCTTCCTTGCACCCAGCAAATGCTATAACATCAGGGAACAAAAAAGCACCACACTTGTTAAGTAAATTTTGAATTAATTCAAAAAAATTTCATCTGGTATTTTTAGTACTAGTGAACATAAAACTTTAGTGAATTTCTCAGATGTTATATACGGCTACTGAGGCTTCTTAATCATTAGAGATTATAGAATTACTAATAAAAATGGTTTCTTGAATTTGTACTGCAAAATAATGCTTCTGAAGGACACAAGTCATAGTGTGGTTTCATGTTTTTTTTATGTTTACTGGAAGACTGCCAGTGCCCTGTAACACGGGAAGCTATTAAGATAATGTGGTAGTTTCCATCTCACTGTAGGTTCAGATGTTACGAGTACGGAAATCTTTTAATTCATGCCAGTTTATGCCTGATTGTTGGTTGTTTCAATATCTTTTTATTTTTTGCCTCTTTAAAGAGAAAGATACTGATATTATGAACACATCTTCATTAGCAGACAGTATTTTAAATTGTGCATGAAGGTTATGTATGTTTTGAGGTATAAAACATAAGAAACAACATGTTGAGTCTGAATACATATGCCCTGCTGAATATATAATTTTCCTTTTCATGTCTTTAAACTGTTTGATATATTCTGCTTTTACTGTTAGATCACAATGAGTACTACATGGATGATGTGTGCATGTTGCAGCTTCTGAAAGGCCTCTGCTTGAAACACTTGGGAAGACTCATGCAAGCTGAACTGTGTTTCAGTAAAGTAATTCAAAGGTAAAAAATTCAAGAGTAATGGATTTTAAACCTTCATATTTTATAACTTTTGGTGAAATTTCTGATACGCTGATCAGGAGTAGTCAGCATGGATTTATGAAAGGGAAATAATACTTAATTATCCTTATAGTCTTCCACAATAAGATGAACAGCTCAGTAGATTGTGGGTGTTCTTTTATCTTGGATTTAGAAAGGCTTTTGATAGTCTCCCACAATGTCACCACAAAAAAACTGATGGAAGTCTCAATTAGAGAAGTGAATAATGAGGTGGGTTGAAATTTGACCAAAATTCTGATTTTGAAAGGCTATGATCAGTAACATGAAGTCACCAGTGGATGTTTGATGCTAGGGATGGTAGTTTTTAAACATGAACCAACAATATGCCTTTGCAACCGAGTGTCCCGAGTTGTATTAGGAAGACTGTCCTTAGGAGGCCTGCGTGGTGATCCTTCTCCCATCTCAGCACTAGTGAGGCCACATCTGGAGTACTCTTTCTAGACCTGAACTTAGTTGTAAGAGAGGCATGTACACACTGGAATGAATCTAACAATGAAGCATTTGTCATATAAGAGTCTGAGACAGCAGGGAGTGTTCAGTCTGGAGATGAGAAGGTCTGAAAGGAGTGCATAAGACAGTGGGAGGAAGAGAGAGGGAGAGACAGAGGGAGAGAATTCTCCTTAGTGGTGCCCAGTGACAGAACAAGAGATAACAGACATAAACTAAATATAGGAAATACTATTTAAACATAAGGAAGTGGGTTTTGTTTTGTTGGGTGGTTTTGTTTTTTTTAAATTACTGTCACGTTGGTCAAACACTATCACAGGTTTCCCAGAAAGATCATGGAGTCTCCATCCTTGAATATATTTGAAAGTTAGATGCCCACAGCCCTGGACAGTTTGCTGCTGTTAGCCTTGCTTTGAGTAGGGGGTTGGATTAGGTGATCTTCAGACACAGGAATCCTTAAAATTTCTTGTATTGAAGAAAAGCTCAATTGTCTTGCTTCTCTGTGATGTGTTCAGGCAAGCTAGAGTAAAGTGGTCTTAATTCTATGTGTGGAAACAAACTCTCTGTATTACACTGCATAACCTAATGAATGCTTTTATCTTAAATTAGAGTTTTGCATGGTTGGGAATTTTTTTGAACGGTAAATCACACAATAAGATCCTAATCTTATGTTTGTTGTTGCGTGGGTAACATACAAAAATGAGGTAGACAGTCTTTACTCCTAGGAGGTCATGTTGTCAGTAATATACATCGACTCCTTATAGGTATAATTAATGTGTGCAGAATTAATCAGTAAAAATGGTTCTAGAGGGTTTTCTCTGGCTACATGCTTTCACATGCAGTGTTTGTGTTTAGAAGTTAACTGATTGCTTGAGACAAGGTTGTAAATAATCGTTTCTGTATTTTTCTGGTTTTCTAGTGAGAAGCAAATAAAATATGATAATTACTTGGTGCCATTCACCCTGTATGA
This sequence comes from Serilophus lunatus, assembly GCA_013399895.1. Classification (NCBI taxonomy): domain Eukaryota; kingdom Metazoa; phylum Chordata; class Aves; order Passeriformes; family Eurylaimidae; genus Serilophus; species Serilophus lunatus. The sequence continues at coordinate 12,838 of VXBA01000816.1, read as the reverse complement.
ATTGGGTCTTCTGTACAAACAGCAGGATGTGAGAGAAAAAGCAATAAGATACATAGAAACTGCAAAGTAGGTGGATTTATTTTTTTAATCATCCTGTAAATTAAGAATAGCTGTGTATTTGTAGCAATGAAGGTATGTGTTTTTTCTTTCTGACAACTTCTTTGCAAAATACAAGTAATTATAAGTCTGTGTTCTTGGTTTGGAAAACTTGTCCAATATAGTTGAATTTTACACTTTAATGAAACCCTCTCCTTCAGACATAGTGGAATAGCAGAATCAAACAAGAAATACTTTGAAGGGAAAATGTTTAATTTGGGCGTCAGAGATACTGAAACTCCACTGCATGCATGGGGTGGAGCTGGAGAGCCTAGTGAAAGGATCTGTATCACTGTCCCAAAGAACAGTCGAGGGGGCTAAATCTGCTCCACTAAAGATCTTGGTAGGAGTAGATTAAAAGCCAGTGCATATCTGACCACTCCTCTTTTCCTTTTCACATCCTGTCACAGAACACCAGCTGAGAGCTGAATTTACTACAGAGCAGTTTGTTTGCATTATCTGTAAATTGCAGCATGAGGCCAAATGTCCCCTGTGTGTATAGAGAACTGTACTAAACATGCAATAGTGTAAATGTGCGTTAGAAACAATTTCCTAAAAGCTTTTTAAGAAACCCTGCAATTTGGTCGTGTTTTTTTGGTTGTTGTTTTGGGGGTTTTTTTGTGTTTGTTTGGGGTTTTTTTATTTGGTTGGTTGGCTTGGATTTCTGAGTTGTTTTTTTGAGGGTTGTGGCGTGGAGATCTACATGTTTTCTGTGTGTTTTATTACCCTAGCTGAGTTGTCATTTGAGGTGGAACATGCCCTTTCAGCTAACAGCCTTACCTTTCTGTAGTGTTTTGGCTAGTGTTTTCACAGCAAACTTCAGTGGTTAGGAGGGTTGTTAAGAGGATCAAGATAAGTGAAAGAGATGCTAAGACATGGGTTCATGGGTTTAAGAAGTGCTGAGAACATGAGTTTATCAGGACACTTAATTTTCTGTATTGGTATAAGTCTTCTGAGCTCAGTTTGAGGATGTAGCTTTAAATGTCTTGTAACTCATCTCTGTGTCAACCTCCATTTCCTCTAATGAAGGCTATTAACTTTGGTACTTCACTGCATGTATGAAGCAGAAACAATACAGTTTAAACATCTTTTTCTTAAAATGACTTGTATGTTTTGCAGAAACAACTACAAAGAATACTCTATGGAGTCCAGGTTGCACTTCAGAATTCATGCAGCACTTGACAGCTTGAAGGTGTCGCCTGCTTCAACACCTTGAATGAGGAGGGATGCTTTTCATGCATACAATAAATAGCCTACACAATCTTTTTGCGATTCTTTTTTAATCATAGTAAAGAACATAATGATTATTTTCTGCCATTTCTGATTTGATGTATGTCATTCCCTTAGACTGTTCTTTTTCTGTATATCACCTATACTGTATCTACTTGCTATTTTAAAGAAGACCTTATTTTTTGTTTGATAAAAATAATGTAATATTTGACTTGAATGGGGGATATTTAAAAAAATGTTGATGGTGCAATAAACTTTAATGCAAACACTTTATTTTTTTTATATGAGAGCAGATGCTGCTTATGCAGTGAGACTGGTGATAATTCCTGCATTTTTTCAAAGTGATTTTCTGCAATATACTTGAGACCTTTTTGTTTCTGGAGCAAAAATGCCATGTCTGCAAATAACCTTACCCACATTTGGCTTACCTTATCCTGAAATTTGGGATCCAGAAAAAAAAAATGGTCATTCTTGACTTAATTTTGTTTTGGGAACAAAATTAATCTATCTAAAGTGCAATATTTTTATATTGTCAGATGAAGCTAAGCAGGGCTACAGTTACAATGTCTTTGCAGGTCTGTTTCACTCAAAATAAGTGCTTACAGGGGATATTTTACAGTCATAGTAAAGCAGGGCTACAAGTGACATTAAGAGATCATTCTGTATCCTTGTTCTAAAGCAGAATCACCAGTCTTAAGTAATTCCTGACGGACTTGTTTAACAATTAAAAAAAAAAAGTTTGCACTGAGAACATTCATTTTGCCTCTTATGTAGGATGTCTTTCCCAGTGGGAAAAGACAGGGAAATTTTGCCTGATGTCTATCTCAAATAATTCTTGGCACAACTGAAACGACTTTCTTTTTGTCTTCCCTGTCATGGATCTGGAGGAAGGATTCTTTTCCTTTTTGAAAGAATCCTTTCATATTTGAAGACTAGCACCCTTTTTGGTATTCTCTATTCTTGGATACCGACCAAAATAAATTAAAAAATTGCAGAATTTATATGTTTTCTTAATAATGGGAATAACTAATATTAGTGGAAGTTGATTGTGCATCAAAAAGGGAATCCACTTTTAAACTTGCAGTGAAGAAAATGAAAATATTCTAATCTAATTTCTACCAAAAATCTGTAGTAAAAGTGAGATATTTACAAATGCATGCATTTTTCTTTTCATGTTATTATGTGAACAGCAGTACCAAGTTGAATTTCCTATTTCTTTAGATACGCAGATTCTATCTCTCTATTCTTAAGAATACATTTGATTTTTATTTAAGTATACACCCAATAACCATTCTTTCACTAGTTGCTGCAGAACTTGCCCATTTCTCTATTTTATCTATGCCATTGTATTTACTTCTGCACAGTAAATTCATGTTAACTACGTTCATGTATGTGATTCACCGCACTCAACTCCTGCCTAAGAAAAAACAGGATGAAAGAAATAGGTGAAAAATATATCATCAGTAAATAAGTAACTGAAATTTCTAATTAAACAGTCAATATAATATAAATGCTATCATTGTTCTTAGTTGACTGAGAGCACAGCTTTCTTCTATGACTATAAATAACTGAGTCATTTAATTGCTTATAATTCTGTAATACAGTGGCATACTTACAGGTTAAGTAAGGATATAAAAATGTTAGCTAAATAAACATAATGGGTCTTTCAAAGTGGAAACCTGATCCAAAGTGTTTTCTTCACTGGTTTGAATTTGTGCCTATTGTAAATGTGTAACTAAGTTATTGCATAAAATTATACACCTGTAGATTTGAAGCTTAGATACCCGAGATACTGAATCACTGATAAAATAAGCATGCTTATTTTAAAATATGTTCTAATGACTGTAGCTAAAATACAAAACAGAGATTAGCATATGCTGCCAACTGACTTCTCTAATTATTTGCCCATTTATACATGTCTGATTGTAGTCAGCATAAACAGACATTACTTTTAATATATCTATGGGCATTTACATGTGCAATTTAGGGTAATTTTGGTTTGATCTGATTATTGAATAGTGGCAATCAAATCCAACTATTTCATTTTCCTATGGAAGATGATGGAAATAACCGCAAGTAAAACTTCTTTGACTTGTGTTTCAAATAGTACTTCGCTCAACAGAAGAACTAGAACTGGGACTACAGATTTTCAGGATGGAACATGAAGTAGTCTCTGATCTCTTGTTTTTGTGGGGAGTATCTTGCAGTTAGTATTTTATGGGTGATTTGGGACAGAAATAAAAATGAACAAGATGTAATAATGAGGTTCCTGAGATGCTATTTTTTTGAAAGTTTAGTACAAAGCATCATGTCACAGTGTACTTTTTTTTCCCATGGGTAATGTTACTGACTGAAGAGAGACTAAAAAAGAACTTTGTTTTCTTCAGTTCAGCATTTTGAAGTCAATATTAAGGCCCTGTGTAAGTTACACTTAGTTTTTTTTGGGATCAGCCTTTTCGCACTCATGCAGAGAACAGGCATATCAGCACAAACTTGCAATGCCCTCTGTAGTGTTCTGAGGTCCCCATTGTTAAGTACTACTTAGAGCTTGTCTCCTTTTCTGAGCTGCTGTTCTAAACTTTGTTAGAAAAACTGATTGATCTTAGTTTTAAGATTTATTCTGGACATTTTTTTTCCAACTTATTATCAGTGGAAATATAAATGTGTGAGAGTGATTTGTAAGTCGTTGCTTAAGGTAGGTTTCCACAGAGCTGTTAGAGATGCTTAGTTTTCCAAGTGCTGCAAAAAAATCTTGTGTCTCCCCAACACAATGTGTCATGGGTGCAGTATTATTTAGGACATTAAAATGATTTGTGGCTAACAGATCAGACAAAAGGTCTATGGGTTTAGTTTTTTTTTTTTTTTTGGTTTTTTTTTGGGTTTTTTTTTTTTTTTTTTTTTAATCTGCTATGTACTGTACTGGGCCTTAAATGCAGCTCTGATTTAGTCTTAACTGCTCTTTATAATCTTCACCCCACTTATTTTCTGTGGCAATTTTGAATATTGTGCTGAGACTTTGAAACTGAGCAAGGCATTTACCTAGGATGTTATAACCTCTCTTGATAATACTAGGACTTATAATATACACAAGAGCAAATTTAATTTGTTAGTTTAAGCAAGCAAGGCTAAAATTAGGTATATTATGACAAGGGGTCATTTAGATCTTTCTGATAATAGATGTATTTTTATTAAGGTAAGCAATAATAAATTAACCTGGTTTTGGGACAAAGTTTCTTTTTGTTTAAGAACTGCCTACTTAGAAACTACTACAAAAAACTCTTTGTGTGTTCATATTATTCAGATGTTTAGTCTATTGGTGGAAGATCATTGCACAATGGTTTTTATGTCTTTGCTCATCGGTTTTTAACAAAAATTGAAAGAAAATATATGTCAAAAGAAAGCTGATGCAAGATTGTTTTATGTTTTTCTAATGCACATGGGTAGCAACTGTATGTAGTACCTTATGGCCAGAAAACTGTAAAATAATCAGTTCTTGTTATGTTTCTAAAACTCTTTGCAAAGTAATGTGTAAAAGAATTAATTTCTTGTAACAAACTCAACTTAGAATTTGCAATTATTTTATTATTAATCTTAATGTTTCATGTCTTCCTGTTTCTGTATATTCTTGCACTGCATAGTTCAACAAAGAATGTTTATATTTGCTCTGGTGCTGCAGTTTTTTTGCTTCTAAACTACTGAGATTTACACATGCTCATATCTGGTATTTGGGTAAATAATGAAGTCGGAATAACAGAGAATAAGGAATGAAGTATGTTTGGCTTTAAAGAGCATGTAGAAATGTTCATTGTGATGCATTGGAATGGATTCTCACTTCAAAGGAATAAATACACATGCTTGTGCTACCAAGTGCTGAATTAGGCAGTGTGTTCTAGTTGTACATAAGGAACCTTCAGCTGAGATTTAGCCAAACAATACAGAAAAGGCCTAATCTGAAGTTTAAACATGGTATCTTGGGCACAGATCTCTGTTTATACATTCTACCTAGACTGATAGAGGTTGTACAAAGCTATCAGGGTCTATGAAGGAATAAGGAGTCTTTTCAAGTGTAGGTAGCTAATATAAAATACGCTATTTAAATGTTAATTTCTCACCAATGATCAAATAATACCTTTAAATGGTATGAAATACATGGGTGATTAATAATTGACTCTTTCTGTTATCAGCCACTAAGCTAAATTCAGGGACTGCATATAATATGCTTCCAGCAGTCTTCTAAAACCACAGCATTTAAAATTTTTTTTATGTGTGTGCAGGGCTTGATTTGGCAATAAAAAGAAGTAAATGTTCCAAGTTATTTTTTAATATGGCATGGTTAAATGCTTCCAGAGTTGCACATAATTTTACCTGATGGTTCCCAGCAAATAGGTCAACTTAATTACTGTGGTTTGAATGATAAGTCTGGTAGTTATGGTTGTCATAAGAACAGTAGAGAGAGATTATCTTAGCTCACAAAAAAAACCAAAGCATGCTTGTAGGATGCTAATTTGCTTTCAATTACTTAACATACTATAGTTCAGAATAAACCCTTTATAACTAGATTGGAGTGTTTGCAAAGTATTGAGTAAAGGAAGCACATTGAATAGAAAAAGAAGTTACACTGAAGAAAGTTGTAATCATAAATAATAACTATATCTGCATTCATGCAACTGCTTTGCAGAAGATGTTACATTTGTAACTCAAAGCTATAGTCATCAGCCCAACACTTGGACTTTATATATTTCAGCTGTTGGAAAGGTATCAGTGGTGTTGGGACCTTACCTTAGTTAGTTTTGTTGTGGGAGCCTTTTGTTGTTTTGGGTTTTCTTTCTTTCATTAAGTGGTTGGTTGCTTTCATTGTGGTGCTGGTGTTTAGAATTGTTTTGGGTTGGGTTTTTTTAATTGTTTTTTTAATCTGAGCATGTAGTTTGCTCATTTTTTAGTATGTCCCATAGGACAGCTGCAGAAAGAAATATAAACATTGTGGCACTGAACTTTGCAGTTGGGAGAAGAAAAACAAGTCAGAGTTAACAGAGTTAACATGGCAAATTCAATGTTTAATGCATGCAAAATGAAATATTCTCCTTTTTATAGCAGTGTAAACATGGATTTCCAGTCTGTGGAGAAGCACATATCAGCTAACAATCCTATCTAGGAATACCTTCCTAGATTTGGTCACTCATTTAAAGAGAGAACTTCTTCAAACACAGTCGCAGTAGGAGACAGTTGTTCTCTATGTTGGGTCTTTTGTACCATGAAAATTGTAGTTACAGCATCCAAGCTGAGTGGGCCAGATTCAATACCTACCTCAGTGAGGTCATAGTATGAAAAATACTCAGTGTTGATGTCGTGTGACTGTGTGGGACAACTTAAAGTTTTACTGAAATCCCATTTGAGAGGTTGGTGATCTCGTCTACTTAAGCATGTAAATGTGGGTCTCAAAACTCAATTTTCTTATTGTAAAATGGATAGACAACTGTATAAGGACAACTTTTTTGAGATTATTGACCTTTTCAGTCTCTACAATCAGAGTGGAGGGATAAGTAAAATGAGGTTAATGCTCCTCATTCAGCTTATGTTATGCATAACTTTTTCCAGAGCACTAGATTTTCAAAAGTAAACTTTACTTTAGAAAAGAGGGCAGTATGAATTTAAGTATGGTTTTGTTTTCAGTACAGTTTTGCTCAAGGTGATAGATCTTGTATCTAGGCAAAACACAGTTTTTAAATATGCTGAGGTGCAGGCATAGCACTTTAATTCATTTAATTTAATGCCCAACCCACCTTCATTAGATTGCTTATGTCTCTCTTGAGAGAGGTACTATATTGCATGCATTTCTGAACGTATTTCAGGAGTAATCTACAAAGGAATTCTGCTGTAGCTTAGAATTTTATATGGTTTAGAATATGCGTTCTCAGGCCTTACTTGGAAAAAGTGCTTAGCTTAAATCCCTCTCCAAACTCTAGTCACATCAATAAAATTGCATCAAATCCATCTGTATTGGAGTTTTTTTTTTGCATGGGAACATTGAAAATTTCTCAGTTGACAATGAGAAAATCTTACATATTCTGTCACCAACCATTAATTGGTTTTACACTTTGAAGAAACTTTAAACTTGTTGTTGTATAACAGAAATTGAATTCAGTACCACTTGCTTTTCACAACCCAAATGGAAAGTACTCCTGTATTTTACAAGAATTTTATTAGACTGTCCATATGCTGTGGAAGCAACTTACTTAGTTTATTCTAGTCAATGATACTAATAATACTATACTCATTGTGTCTACTACATAATGAATCTTTGAAGTGGAAGTTGCTTTAATTCAGATTCTTGTGAACTGAAGGAAAAATGCTGAAAGTGGAACATGTTGGAACTTCAGGCATCTACAGAAGATCAGCAGTTAACAGGATCTTACATTAAGTGACAGTGTACTCTGGAGGCCAATGGCAATCCAAATGTTTTAGCACCTAGTGAATATGATACATCTTGCAAGCTGTTTTTCTACAAGCTAAGATTTTAACAGTTTAAGCAGAAGAAAATAACAAGCCTTGCTTGAAAAATAAAATCTACAACCCAAATTACTGTATGCTGTTGAGTTGTAACAGCCACTGTCTTGTAAGGAAATCTGAGGAAGAGCCTAACTGCACATTCTGGATACATGTAAGTGAAAAATTACTTATCATAGAATGTTAAGGGTTGGAAGGGACTTTGAAAGATCATCTAGCCCCAACCACCCCTGCCATGGGCAGGACACCTTGCACTAGATCAGGTTGTTTGAGGCCTTATCCACCGTGTGCTGACAGGGTTGGAGCATCTACAACTTCTTGGCTAACCTGTTCTGGTGTCTCATCACTCTCACAGTTAAGAATTTCTTCCTAATATCTAACCTAAATTTGCCCTCTTTTAATTTTTACACATTACTCCTTGTCCTATCATTACAGTTCTGATGAAGAGTCTTTCTCCAGCTTCTCTGCAGACCCCATTCAGATATTGGAAGGTTTGTGTGAGGTCTCCATGGAACCTTCTCTTTTACAGGCTGAACAGCCTCAACTTTCTCAACTTGTCTTTGTAGGGGAGATGCTCCAGTCCTCTTACCAATTTTGTGACTCTCCCTCCACTGGACTTGCTCCAGGAGTTCCATGTCCTTCTTATGTTGGGTGCACAAGAACTGAATGCAGTACAGTTCTCCATGTGGGGTCTCACCAGAGCAGAGGGGCAGAATCACTTCCCTCGACATTCTGACTACACTGCTGATGCAGCCCAGGATTCAGCTGGCTTTCTGGGCTGCAAGTGCACATTACCAATTCATGTTGAGTATTTTGTCAATTATTCCTCCCCTCCTCTCTCCTCCCCCCTCTCCACACCCCTGCAAGTCTCTCTCCATAGGAGAGTTCTTGATTTTCATTGATATCTTTGGGAGCTCTGGAGTCCAGCAATCTAATTAAAATCAGATCATGTATTTTCTTGTCTAAAGACTTCTTGTCTTCAGTGCTACTTGGTAAGTTGGTGAACCTTACAGTATAAATATTCTATTTTCTATCTCTTTTTTTGGTTAATTTATATTAAAATTGCTATATTTTTTATTTGATATACTACTCAAATAGGATGTTGCAAACCAGTTGGTTTTGAGTCCACTGAAAAACTGAATTTAAATTTTACTGATTGACTTGGCAACACACACACACACAAAAAATGGAATTCTGCTTTCTGAAACAAGCAAGTTTCCTTAACTTCAGGAATCTTAGGTGAGCAACTAAATGAGATTAGGTCAATCAACCTGACACACCAGGTGGTGTGTCATCTGGAAATTTTTGTCCTGGTGGACTTTGGAAATTGCTACATGCCTAGGGTTTCTGTTGTGAAACCCAATTGCAACTGTGAGAAGGTGTCAAAATCTGTTTTCCTTCTGGAGAATTTTGAAGCTAAAATAGGGGAAACAGATCCAATCACTTGCCTAGAATGGCTGAGTTGGGATCCTATTTTTATCTCTGTGTAGCCGTTTAAAAACAAGGCTTTTTTTGAAGAGGGTTGTGAGAGAGAAACCCCACTTACCTGATTAAAATTCAGTTTTTCCTCAAAAAAGCCGTCGGGGAGGGGGCTGTCTCGGCTGGGACCGGGGAACGGGGAGGGACCCTTTTTTACCTGTGGAGGCCAAGCTCCAGGTTTACCTGTTCTCCCGGGGTTTGGAGAAGGAAATTGGGATTGGGGGGGGAGCCGAGACGGAGCGGGACCTGTACCAGTCCCGGTGTCCCCGAGGCCAGGGACGGGCAGCAACAGTTCCTCGTTTTTCTTGGGGCCCCT
>VXBA01000815.1:278-16025 GCA_013399895.1 Serilophus lunatus | reverse complement strand
CGCACAGTCATTGCCCAGGTCCCAGGCACCGGCGTGGTGGCCATGGGCTGGCCCCTGCCAGGAACCTGAGCACAGCTGCTGCTTCTGGACAGCGATGGGGGGCCAACGCTGGCACTGTACTAGCGATAGGGGCGGCAGTGGCGCCAGGGCATTCCCCAAGATGCCGTGGCTGTGAAAACAAAGATGGTGGGCGGGACTAAAAACTCATGATTTTCTCGACAGGAAAACACCAGAAACAAGGCAGGGCCTGGCCTGCTGGACCAATGGAGAGAGAGCTTGGCCAGGAAGAGGGCAACGAGATCCACGCGAGGAGAAGGCTTAAAATCTGGAGATAACAGCCCGTCTCTCTCTTCTTCAGCTGCTGCTGCTGTGAAGAGAAGGTCACAGCTGCTCTCCTTCTCAGTCGCAGGCCTCACGGCGTGAGTTCACCCATTTTCTCCCAGCAAGCAAGTAACCCCTTTCGGGGAGGTGGTGGGAGGGAGTTGTGTTCACTTCTTTGTGTTTTTCAGAGAGCTTGAAGGGCCAGAGAGTGATTCCAGCAGACAAAGAGAGAAAGAGAGGCTTCTCTACCCCTCCCCCTGGTCTTCTCAGTGAGCCATCTAGCTGAAAAGAACAGTTTCCTTTCTTTTTTGTGTGGTTTTTCCCCCTTTTATGTTTGGTTGTTTTTTTGTTGTTTTTTTTTTTTTTTTTCCCCTGTGTGTTGGGTGTTCCTCTGTGTAATTCTGGAGTCCCTGTGTGTCATCCCTACTTCCCTAATTTAAACCTCCTGTAATAAACTGTTCACCTGCTGCAAACTCTATTCAGTTTACCGCCACCTTTATTGAACCTGCCCCTTAGATGATAAAAGTGGTCCTAAACCACCATAAGCAACAACCAGTTTTTTTTTGGGGGAAACGATGCTGTCCCCAGTAGAATCAGTAGATTCTCCCAGCCACAAGAAGAGCTTTATAGTATCAAATTTGTCCCTCAACACTTGTCTCTTACAGTGTGTCTAACATGAAAGCAGGCCTTTTTGCTTCTACCTACAAAGAACTTGGTTATGTACATATCTTAGAGCTTATGAATCCTTCCACTTGGTTCAGTGGAGCTAGTAAAATGCTTATTGTTATATGTCTGATTAAGTACAATGGGAAATTGAATCCTAGCCTGAGCCAGTGTACATATCTTGATGTTTCTTTAACTCAAACAGATTTAACCAGAAATGGGCTTTCTGTATTTTTCTTATCTTTTTCAACAGCTATAAAAATGCTGATCTAGTTTTCCTCTGAAAAATAAAAACTTATTGCGCTATTTTTGTAAATTATTAAATTAATTTTAAAAAATTAGCTCCCCCTCCCCCTCATAGGATAAGTGGTTTCCCTGTGCTTTTTTGAGATCCTGGCTCTCTTTCATGTGTCAGGCACTAAGTGGTAAACCGGACACGTTCGGTGCTTCTGAGACAGAATGGTTTTAAAGAAATCTTTTAGAGATAATGTTAAAGCTGATATTATCTTTCTATTCAGCGGAATGCATATAGGCCCGTCAGTACCTTTTCCAAAATTATCATTGGTCTTTATGGAATCAAATCCTGGTCACTGTAATGCATAGACAGCATTTACTGTAAATTAAATAATTCCCGATCATAACAAATTTCCGCACAAGTTGTTGTGTTTATGCTAAGAGAAGGCAAAAGCTACAATAATAAGGGAAGGCAAAAGCTATGATAATAAGGGAAGCAAGTACTAAAGAAATTGTCTTTGGTGTACTTTAAGAGGTGTAGTGTAGCCTCTTAGACTCCATGTGAAATATTTTGTTCTGTTTGGTTACTTTTTCAGATAATACGTAAACAAATGTGTGAATATAAAATTGTACAAGATTTCTGGAAAATTAGATGAAACTGAAAAATGCCAACTGTGACAGATTATCAAGATAAAGCCCTGATATTTCATTGTACTTTTGCAAAATTTTAAAAGCTGTTCTACATTTATTTTCAGGTAGTGTCAAGAAGTTGTTTCTACAAAAAAAAACCCTGAAACTTGAAGTACCTACAGAATCAAACTTAGACCAGTGGATATGTGAAGATAGGGTACCTGATTTTCAATCTTAAACAGCAGGAAATGACCTAATCAGCTGTTAAGTACAAAAACTTCCATACAAGCTGACAATTTATATGAAAAATGCGAATAGTGAATACATTGAAGATATTAACAATGAGCCAGACTTCTACCTTGTTGGTAAGAGTCTTTAGTAAGTCATAGAACAACTCCCAGCATGAATTTAGACTGAATTATTTCTGTGCTATACATAATAATATTTCTTGGCAAACACTCATCTTCTCATGCAAACAGCTCCTTATAAATTTATTGCTTTTGGGGAAGTAGCAGGGGACATTTTTTTCCACACTGATGTCGGCATTCATGATAGGACACAGTCCTTGTTTTGCATAGTCTTAACATAGCTTAGATTTTGTTGAAGTCTTGCTAATCAGATACTCACACAGCTCTGCATACCTATTATTCATCTTTAAAATTTTTTATGTGTCTGGCTAAAATGGAAAAATTTTCCGCAAATTACCTCACTGAATTTCCTCCTTTGAATGCCAGATTCTGAATAATTTTTCTTTACAGATGAGAAATTGTCAAGTTCATTCAATGTACAACTTTTTTCTTAAGCAGATTGTAGAATGTCCTGTATTTGCAATAAAATCGTAACAGACACAAAGAATTGAAGAATTTTCCAAACTAAACTTGATTCTAGTTTGCAATCTCTCTATAGTTCTCTTACCTGAGCTCAGGATCCTTCTTATGTGAGACTGCAGAGTCTTCTTTCCAAAAACTCTTGTATAAGTTAATGTGAAATTCTTGAAGTGAGAAGTATTTGTGTCAAGAGAAAATGTTCCAAAATGTTAGCTATTTCTTGATGGATTGTGTTAAACTGAGCTAATTATCCTAAGGAAGTTGCACTCAAGATGTATGGATCATTCCCTCCAACTGGGGACTAGGAAAAAGACCAGAAGATGAGTGAAATTTCTTTATAGACTTAACTCTATGACACAAAATGTATTTGACACAAAATATTATTGCCATAGTTGCGTTGAAAAATATACACTAAACATAATTTAGCATTTTCAATCTGCCTTTGGTGTCAGTGGTATAAGGCTGCTTTAGTCTTATATTTCTATAAATGATGGTTACATGTAATATAGGACAAGCTGTCAGGTTAAAAAAAATTAAAAAACCAAGATCAATGTTTTTTATTAAAACAAAATTGTAGTGTGTAGGTGAGGTGATTGATTGACTTGAGTTCATTGTTGAGCAGAGGTGGTCGAGAGAATGCTTTAAAATCCATATCTTAAAATATGTACAGCACAGGTAGTATATTGAGAGTTCAAACTATTTGACGAGGAATGCTGAAGTGTTTCAGTTATTTTTGAGACTACACCAATTACTGGCCCATTTACTGGCTTTTGTGTGGAAGGGAACTGTAGTCTTGCAGATGGATCAAAGCTATGACCAACAGTGATATTTCTTGTCTGGTGAATAGAAACAACATGTTTAAAAAAATATGACACAGTGTTCCTACATTAGGAAATATAACAAACATGTAAGCTGAAATCTATTTTTAAAAATGATAGTGTGAGATAAATAGACTGGTGATTCAACACTTAATCATGTAGTATAATTTTCCCACTCACTTCACTAAGTACTTCATTTATTTTGAACATACTCAGTTTCGCCAAAAGTTGTTTTCTTTATTTGTCATTAGTTTTTACTTGCCATAAATTGTCTTTAAATTAACTTTAAACAAAGTGAAGCTAAGGCATGTAACAAGGTGACTTGGCATCATGAATGAATTCAGGGAACCAGTTAACTGAATAGACTTTAGCTATGGAGAGTTTTTAGATAGGATGCCCACAATTAGCTTCTTATTAAACTTGTAAAGAACCTTACACAAGTGCAGTGATATGGTTTTGAGGCCCTTTGCCTTGTCACTATTGCAAACATTGCATAGCCCTTTCCTTTGATTCTAAAACTGATCCTACAACTGTGTGGCTAGGAGAAAAAGTAGCACACTAGCATAGCACAGGACAGGTTATCTGAATTGGACTTGTGTCTATAAATAAGTTAAAAATTTGTTTGTCACACCAAATCCTTTGTTTGAAGTTGCCATATTTCACCTCGTCAACTAAGAAAGCTTGCACAGACACAAGTGATTCTTCATGTTTCCATCAAAAATGCCTGTTTCCTCTTCGTACCAAAGCCTAAGCAAAAGGTGAGATGAGCTGATACAGTGCCAGTGTTTTTGATTAAAGTTCTTTGTTCATCATTCATTTTAAAGGTTTAAGAAATATTTGCCTGAAAAACTCCTGGCATAGTGCATAGATCTACTTCCACACTTTGAATTAAGTCCAATACATTATTATAAGTCCTTCAATTAGTGGGAGTGGTTTTGAGATTAATGTTTTTGGCTTGTCATAGAGTTGGAAAAAATCAATACTAAAAATAATCTTGGCACTGAAAATTTTACCTGGTGTTTTGGTTATTATATAATTTTCCAAAAAGTAAACCAAACCAAACCAAACAAATCAACCCACAAAAACACTAAATCAAAATTCGAATAAGATTTGAGAGATTTAGCATCAGTTATTCTTGCTACATACTTTTAGTGTGATCTTTAGGAAAACCTTCAAGCCATACCTTGACTACCTTATTGCTATGAAGTCTAATAAGAAAATGGTCCAGGGTAGGCTAAATTTGTCAGACTTTTATCAACCACCTAAGAAGTGTTTTGATGTCAAGCTGGTAGGTTCTATAATAGAGATTCACTATAAGGTATTTATTGAATGTTCATCAGCTAAACTCTCTCCTCTACAAATAAATAGAAAACTCTTTTCAGAAAACTCTTCGATTTTTTTAAAAAAATCAAACTAGTTGCTCTTATGCTACTGCAGTTCTCCGTGAACTATACCTTCCCAAATGTCAAATATGTGCTAAAGTGAGAATAATTCGTGGCCAGTTGCCTGCAAGTAACTGATATGCAAGATGAAACAGTACGGCAAGGCCAATAATAAAAAACCAGCAACATTTGACAAAAAACTAATTTTTTTATGCGTGAACTTTCACTTTTGTATTTTAATTTCTTTATTTTCAGCATTTCCTCAATCTAGAAAATTTAGCCCACAAGGCAAGTGATATCAGCAAATTGTGTTTCCTAAAAAACCTGTGTGTCAGGGTTCTTTCCTACATTTCATACTTCCTGCAATGTAGCAGAAGCTGAATTAAATGTCTGAGGTTTTCATTCTGATCATTCCCCTGCCACAAATGAAAGATTTTGCTAGTGTTCATTAGTTCTTTCAACCAGGTGTTATTGTTGAACTAACTATAAAGATGCAGAAATCAAGACCCTTGGGAATTCTGTGATGCAACACCACAACTGGTTCAGAATTTATACTGTTGTACTGCCATCCATCTGCATCTATTTCTCCATAAAAAGTTATGCAGGAAAGGTAATCCTGGAAAGGGACAGAGGTTCTAGGACAGTTGCAATCCCAGCTAGGTGTGTGGGTAGCCATTAGTGCCAGCTCAATTACCTAGTCAGAAAAATTCAACGGCCTCTGTTGATGGTTCCACTATCAACACTATCCACTATGAAAGTCCCTCTCCAGAGTCACTAAAGAAAATCTCTGCATTTCTCTTCATTAGGTTTTTTACAGAGAGCTTAAAAGATGGGAGAAGAACAGAATTTAATTCGAGGTAGTCATAATGTGATGGGGGGTGGGGGTCAGAGGGATGGGCTATGTATTAACCTGACAGTGTTCCAGGAGAGATATTATAGTTTAAAGGCTGATTGGTCATTTAAAGAATTTCACAGCTGATCACAGACATCTCAATGAAGTCAGGAGTAGTTGTATTCCAGCAGGATTTCTTCTGAGTGCAAATCAATTTCACCATTAGCTGTTCATCCCTGAAACACAGTGAGTCTGGAATCATGCATGTGAACATATAGATTAGATGAATATACGGCATATTACAAATGTCCTGTGTTGATGACTTACAGATCTCCACTTCTGAAAGTTGTTGCACTGATCACATACCAATGGTGACTCTGTGTATACCACATGCATTACAAAAAGGCTATTTTAACAAATTATATTGGGAGATTTTAAAATTCCTTATATATATATATGTATATATATATATATATATACATGGACACTTAAACACATGATTTTCTTTCCAAATGTCACAGACATCAGACTGAGTGAGTCATGATTGATTAATTTCATTTTTCTGTGTGGAAATAGTAAGGAGACTTTTTTTTTTTTTTTTTTTGAGTTTCTAGCTGGTTTAGAAAAAGGATGACATATATCAAAAGCTCTTTGAGGCTTTGGATACTTAAGAAAGTCACAGGAAATATATTAGTGGGTAGAGGGCAGGAAAGGCAGTCAAAGGTATATGAAAAATTAATTTATCACATGTTTATGTAATTTATGACCTGATTGTGTATTTTACCACATAAGTCTCTCCCCTATGAAAGAGCTCTAAGCATTTGAATGTATACGGAATATCCACCTTGGATGTTTTCTTTCATTTCTATAAGAACTCACTTCAAATAAGAGTTTTAATTGTGTTGGCTGTAAGTGAATGTAAATTTAGTATTGAACTAACAAATAGAAAAATCTTTACCTATGAAGAGTGAAACTAGCTTCCCTTTTATTTCCTTGTGTCAGTATTTATGGACACTTTTGGATAATTAGCCATTCAAAAATAGTTGTTTGATAGTCCCAATAGTTAAGCTTTTTCTCTGAAGATCAGTGCTTTATTTTTTTTTTTAAGAGAAAGCCACAAAATACAAAAGATTACTCTAAACTAAATCTAACAGCTCCATAATGCTGCAAAAAAAGCAGAAACAAAAATGTTCAGCACAGAAATGTATTTCACCATTTCTTCTATAATCCAATCATACAAAGGTTAATGTCAAGTATGAGGCGTGAGACATGTACTTCTGCAAGCAAATTTTTGATTGTTCTAGTTGATGGGAAGAGAAGAAACAGTTATTACATAAAAAGTAAATAAAGGAAGCACTGTCTTGTGAATGAGTCTATATGTTATGGTTTCATCAGCTAATTGACTGTGGTAGAGCAGTATTTGAAGTGGCAAAGGAGACTGATGTGGACAAAAAACCTTCCAAAGGTATTTTAAATTAAATAGAAATGACTCAGAATCAAGAAAAAAAAGTACATTCTTGGAATTGAAATGTAGTAATAAGATTATGACCTCAGGCAGATAGGGTTGTGTAGGATCTTAAAAATTCCTAGCCTGAAATGGACATATTGTCCTGAGTCCTTTTGCATTTCTATTACCTATTTTCTTCCAGATACTTGAAGAAAATTACATATATAGTCTCCTAAGGTTCTTCTTCTTGAAGGTTGTGCAACAGAAAACCAAAATTTTCAGGTGTTGATATATGTAGCTTTGACAATTGCTATTATTTATTTATTTATTTATAAAAAAAAATTTATATTTCTTAAAAATATGGCTTAGCTATTGGTCTCATTAGTATCTTAATATGTTATAATGGTCCAACTATTATATTAATATTTGTCTTTATATGATGGCTACAGTGATATGTTAATTATATTTATTCTCATTAAATCGGCTACAGGAGATGTTTTTGAAATTTTCTTCAAAAATTTAGTGCTTAAAGACTCTCACTAAGTTCTTGGTTTCCCTATACCATATTGCAAAATAGAAAATACAAAAAAAATTATGGCTTTTAAAAATATCCAATAATTAGATTAAAAAATAACTGCTTAATAAGCCTTTTAGAGATGATAAGGATGTTCTTCAAGTAATACATCAAAACAAATGGCAAATTAGGCACAGGCACACTAAGTATTTGGCTGAGGAATAAATATAGTCTGCATAAAGATTGCTAATCATGAATTAGGCTGAAAAAAGTGTTACAAACTCTGCAAAGAACTCAGAAATTCAACGGAATAGTTCAGCTAAGTGTTTTGAAATCCCTTGAAGAAAATTGCCCCCCTTGCGTATATAAAAGTTAACAAAAAAAGTAATTTTTTAACATGAGCATTTTCTTTTTCTAGTTGTGTATGTCTTAGTAAGGATTAGTCTGTAGTTTATCATTGCTCCTGACGTCATAACTTCTGTGCAAAAGCACATTGAATCCTGACATGACTTTTAGTCTGAGTTTAATTAGAAATAGCATCTCTGGCTATTGACAGCCAACTAATGGAATAACATCAAGGTCCTTGCAAATGTACCTGAGATCTTGACAGATACTATTAGAACATGAGCTCCAAACTGACCCCTGAATATAGAAATACAGCTGCTGAGGCCAAGAGTGTGCTGCAGCTCTTAAGTTCCAGAACAGAGGTTTTATTTTTTTGAATCTGCAAAAGAAAACATATCAAGTAAGAAAAGATGTTGCACTATTCTGTGCTGTTACTGCAAATCAAGGGCATTCTCCACTTCTCTACAGTTCCTTACACTTTTTACTTTAATATAGATACCATGTTACGCTTGGTTCATCGCAGGGCTGCCGCAGTCTACAGGCTCAGGTTTATAGAGACAAAACTTGTGCAATTAAGACACCAGTTACTGACTCCTTTCCATTTCAAAATGACTTAAGCAGGTCATTCACTAAACCATTGTCACGCTGCTAATCTCATGAAAATGGAACACCTCGCTTTAAATCTGATGCAGCTAAATGGAACCAGCAATAAGTAACTAATATGCACCTGAGATATGCTCCACATGCAAGGACTTTTCCTCCAAGTATGTTGGAATAGGGCACATAAAAAACCTCCTAGCTTCATTAATTGTCTCTGTATGGGACAATTTACAGCTTATGTGATGACAATTTTTCCTCATGAAAAAGCTGATTAAATTGCAGCTCATTAACAACACTACCTTTGTTACTGAAAGTTTCTCTTCAGCATAGGTAAGGCTCCCTGTGACCTACTTCTAGTGCTTTTAGAGTTCTCATATTTTTCATTTTTATTTGAGTACCCACCTTACATTGACTGCAGGATAAGACAGTCTCACAGTCTAATTTTGGATTAGAAGATGCAGGTTTTCTTCTGTGAGAAATAAATTCAAAAATAACTTTTTAAATCATAAGATGCTGGCGAGTTTATGGAAATAGCTCACATTTCCATTCTAGTAGAGGAGAAAGGGGAAAAGCAACCTTGAACATTTATAACTGTGTTCTGATTCTCTGTATTCAGATGAATGCATATTTTCTCTACCTCTTGCCCCAAAGGCATTCCTTCTCAGGAACTTTTCCATTTCTTGTATTGCCAAAAGCCGTACTTCTTTCTGAAGATTCTGTAAAATAGAATGGAAATTAAAAAGAAAGAAAAATCTAATGAGTTTTAAAGCAATTTCTGTGGAATGTTAAATAATTTAATATGGAATTAGTTCTAATTTATTTTTTTCACTAGGCTTTATAATTCTGTAATATGAATATAATTTTATGTTTAAGTATCAGAAAGTGGCTGAAAAATTCTGAAGAGACAGCAGTATATATCAATTTCTCTTGGCTTTTGTATATCCATCTTAGGGAGACATGAACTTTATATAAGTGATTGACATGTGTTATTTAGAGATTCCTAAAGTCATATATGTGCATGAAACTTCGGATTTCTGGTGATTTCTAGGTGAATGTTACTTTTTTTGGCATTGGTAGAAATGGATTCTATGTAGCGACTAGACAATGGTATTGTTGTGTCTATAGACCCCAAATGATCCAACTGTGCAATGACAGATGTGGTCCAAATAAAAGACATCTTTCTGACATCTTGTTTTTGGCCTCCTTGAGTTATTTTACATGCAAACATAAAATGGCACTCTCTACATGATCTACATAAACTGAGCTTCCACCACAACAGGGAGACATATTCAAAAAATGATCCAGATATCTTTATTCAGATTGATTGTCTTACTTCAAGGCATGTTCTTCATTCAGATTTCACAATTTGGAATTTCAACTTGGTACTTGTATGTAGCTAGCTGAGTACAGAATGTATAAATTAACATGAACCTAGGGATGTGCTTCAACATCATGGTAGCAGTAGTTCAGGTTAAGATACTGAACAGGTACAAGTCACTAGTCTAGGAGTAACATTTCCACAAAATTTGTTCTAATTAAAAAAAAAAAAAAAAACAAACCAACTCATTATTTTATGAACCTTTGTTATGAAACTAAGATAAAATCTTTAATTGTAATTCTAAACTATGGCAATATTACAAAAGAAGAATTCTATTTGTTAGGGAATACTCCTAAATAGCACATGAAACATCAAGTCCCATAAAAGAAAACAAGATTGTGCATCTCCTCACAATCTAGTACATACAGTTGTCTTGCCAACTTGGTGCCTTGACTATCACATTGTCTTACAAAGATATGTAACACTTGTCCTTTCCACAGATCAGAAAATAGATGTTTTCATTGTAGCAGAGGTGTTGCCTGAACTACATGGTAATTCTTTTAAAAATTAAGAAATAAAATGGATAAAATGGCTTGCTTAGTGAAAAACATGCTGATCCCTATGAATTCAAACATAACTGTTGTAAAGGAAAGCTTGATTTCTCAATGTCAGGTTTTAATTTTAATTAATGGCATTGAAAGCTAAAATTACTTAATTTTATTTCTTTTCTTGTATGCTCTCTACTAAGAGGAGATACTTGGTTTGGGATTTTTTTACCCTCTGCAAGCTGTACTCGTCAACTGTATTATTTCTTCAAGCAACACCAAAGCTAGAAACTATCTCATTGCAATTGCTATCTTTTACCAGAAGTAAGATTCTGCTTCGTAATAGCAGTAACAGAGATATCAGGAAGTCCAGTTTAGAAAGGACTACAGGGTGGAATAAAACAAATTACAGTTCTTTTATGTTTCAAAATCTCATTACTGTTTCCATTAGCTTTTAAGTTTTACTTGGAGGCATGTCCATGGTTACTTTAGTCAGAAACTACTTTTTAGAAATTTGTTATAACCAAAAATTCCACAGGAAAAAAAAAAAAAAAAAAAAAGTCTGCCTTCAGATATTGATGATTTCTCTTTATGCTTCACTAACAAACTAGCTGTAACTTGTTAGACAAATAAATCTAGAAGCCTATGTAGGGAGTAATATAGACTTGAGTAATTGAGGCTAACATGGATCCATACTGATATGATCCATACATAGTGACAGCTCTCCATATAGCCTTTAGCTGTGCAATCTGAAACTCAAAATACAGAGTTGCAAGGAGGAAATGAAAGTAGCATTCATGCTTTCTCCTCATAGCGCTGAGAAATACAAGATGCTCATACCTAGTTAAGCAGATGTTCCAAACACAAGTTTTTAGCAGTCTTTGTTCTCAGATTCCTGTCCCCAGCTATCACTTAACATATCTTTGACCTCCTTAGAACTCACTGGGTACAGTGCAAAATAAGCAATTAATCTTGCTTGTGGATTAAGAAAAATTTAAGTAAGAATCAGAGAAGGTATGGTTACATGATGCAATAGAAAATTGTTGGATATAGAAAAGACCTCAATTTGTTTTGAGATCAAGACATGGTAGTGTGGCTACCCGGATCCCCCCCCCCCAATGACACACAATCACACAGGTGTAGTGTCAGAGGAGAAATCCGTTTATTGTTTACAAGAATGCCTTTTTATGCTCTACATATAGTTTATACTTTTCTAACCACAATCGATAGCTAAGGCTTCCAACACTGGGCAGTTCAAATGTCAGCACCCACTGAGAAGCAGCTCTCATATCACTTCTCTCTTGTCCAATCCAACACTGCCGTGTTGTACAAACATCTTCCTTACATGGATGGCATGGTCAGCCCTTTCACTTTCAGTTCGGCTCCTTCTTCAGCTCCTGGGTCCTAGATTCTACCTGCCATCTGTGAATGACAAAAAACGTTCACTGGCATTTCCCTACATGGTAGTATACAACTTTTTCTGTGCCTGATACTTACATTCAAGAGAAACTCCAAGACCATAAAATGGCCAGATTAGTCTTTCAAAAGTGATGGTACTACACAATGGAAAGGAACATTGTTAAGTTAGACATAGGAACTTACATCATTTTGGACAGTCAGTGCAAACGAGCTGGCACATTGCTAAATTGAGAAGGGCAATGGCATTTGTGTACTTTCTCAGAAAGCTCTCTCCGCTTTACTACAACTTCCAATATCTTAAGTCCTTGTCTGCAGCTGTGAGGAGAGTCAAACTCAGAATATATGTGAATGAAACCGCTGTATACACATATGTAACTCTCTGGATATAGGATTATGTGTACTGGTTTATGAGGACTTTTTTGCTTTCTTTTATCTGTTTCTACAGGCAATTTAGCACTTACCTGAAACTGTGGAGAATATAGCTTGGCCTGTGATTACTACTATTGTGGAGATCATGGAAAAAACCCTCTGTCCTCCAGAAACATAAAAACCCTGACAAAACCAAAGCCAAAATAGCTAACAAAATTTAGTACAAATTTAGTAACAATATTAGTATTTGAGTTTCATGAGCTGGATGCAGAAGAATGCAAGAAGGGAATAAAAATCCTTCACAAAGGCAAGATGAACCTGAAAATCAATAAACATGAAAATGCTATGAAGTTATTTTTTCCAGTGTCTTTGTAGAGTAGCAATGTACTTTGAGGTAACTCAGCCATTACCATCTATGTTTAATTATTCCTTTGATAAAGGATTTCTGGTACATTAAGTGACTGTATTACACAGTGCAAAAACATCATTTGCCTTATTGTTACACAAAAAGACCGTGTCACCAAGTTAGTCTTTTTCTACTCCTTGTCATTTAACAGTGTTAACAACAGTTTTCTGATAGCTTTGTGTGATTGTGTTTTTTCAGCTAGATTATATTAGTATTGTAGTTTGACTCACTAAATATTTTGAGTGTTTGGATTTTTTTTCAAATTTCTGCAAAATAACATTAAAGATTTTATATATTTTTGCATAGGATTAATAAAAATATATTGTGTAAAAATAAACATTTTGAGGATATCATTTTTAACTGTCACAGCATACTGACACATGCTCTAATATTTACATTACACTAAAAAATGTAGTAGTAAAAAGATATTTGATAAGAACATATGACAATTTCAAAATCGCAATAACTATATTGACAGAAATACTTTTTATATCAATTTTGTATCAGTTGATATTTTATATCAATTTAATAGATTGTTGCATAACTTTTTAAACTATATCAGAAAAATGAAAACATGAAACTTCCTAAACTCTGAGATTTTGCTTTAGCAGTATTTGTTAAAAGAAGCAGTGACATTTATTTTGGTAAGATTATAACATTATATCATTCTTAGTTTCCTGCAGAAAAATGGAGTTTATTAAAGACATCCTTGTTACAGAAAGTTCATAAAACGACTCCAAAGTCTTCAGCTCAAAAATCTGCTTAGTGTCTTCTTTTTTGCTAATCTTTTTGACCATCCAGACACAGATAAACAAGATTGCAGCTTCAAATCTGATTAATGAAACTAAGATTAATGACCAAGGAGGATAAGATTTCCTGATTGTGATGATTTACTGCTGTTTATAGTTCAGTCTAATACCAGACTACACCTGTCATTGACTTTTCATCTCTTTCTAATGAGGTAGTAAATGTTTAAAACAAGTTAGGATGTAAAATTAACTTTTTTTCAGAACAGATTTTGCCTCTACTTTTAGGAATACGACTTCTGAAAATGAGAACCTCAGAACTTTAAAGTTCAGCAAAAAAATACTATTTCTTAGACAACAGTCTTCATCTTCTGAAGCCCAAAATGCATGAAATCTTTTTCTCATCTTAATTCTAAATCTGGAAAGCTATACAATGAGAGGACTTTTTGATTACATTGCTGAGCTAAGGAAGGTCTATCAATAATACATAGTATTTCAGGTATTGTAAAGAGGGACTAACTTCGCTTTAGGAAAAAAAAAAATAGAGCTGACCTAAAAAGCATATCACTGTAAAATTGCATGAAATTCCTCTTTCTAATTGGAAATAATAAAGTCATTGGATAGAACATTTTTTTTCTTTATATATTTCTTGTTTTGATAACATGTTCAGCTGCATGTTGTAGAAAACTTCAGTGATTTCTATAGAACTGAAACATGAAAATCTTCAAATGAAGGGGGTTTTATTTCCCTCTACAAAGAATTTCTATTTTCCTAGAATGCACCTGGATTTACTTTGAAATTTCTAGTGACAATTCAAATAGATATAGTCACTGTGATTTCAGTTTTTGTAATTTGTTGTAGCTAGAGGTAGTATTTATTTTAGGAACAAAACCTAGTATTTAACAATGAACTTAATCTTAATCTACTTTATTTTATTGGTCATGTGCAAGGAGGGAAATACCATACTGTAAGATACAGAAAAGATTAATTACCCACAGTCACACATGTCAATGGCATAGAGAGAAATAATAAAAAAAATAAGCCTACAGCACTCTTCCAAGTCTTTGTTTCACTTTTAGACACATTGCTCACCTTGAAAAGTACTTGAGTTTGATAATACGTTCTTGAATTTTCCTTGCATTAAAATAGTAAATAAAAAGTAATTTTCATATGGTTTACGGAGAGATTTTCATGTGTTCAAGGATTAAACTCTTTAATGAGACCTAAATAATAAGTACCTATAACTTCTTCCACTTCTTAACAAAATAAGTCAGGGTGAATGAATAGAGATCTGTACAATGAAACTATGAGGGGAAAAAAGAAAAGAAAAAAAAAAAAAGGAGTATGTGGTGAAAGATTTCTAAAGGAAGAGCAATGCTCCAACATTTAGAGGTGTACAAAAATGGACTGTGAGGAACAAATAAGAGAAATGGGTCAAGGACTTGTGCTAGAATGGACTTCCAAAAGCTAACAGTTTTAAATTGCATCAAGAATGTTACAAAAATTGGCAAAAATGTTGCTAAAGGCAATTTTGATGTTTCAATGAACATTTCCTGCAATTCTTGGAGGTTCAGAATGGATTTAAGGTGGCTGCTTCCCATATAAATTGATTATTCATGGTTAAGGAGAGGATCTTGGCAGAAACACTCAGTTTTGTCTCAACAAAATGCATAGGGAGCTGAAATGAGTCATTGCATTTCTTCTTGGAAAAGAAGTTATGCTGCTTATCTTAGGGCTAAGAGAACCTTTTTAGCTAAATGGTGGTCAAATATTTGTGGGATTTTTTGTTTGTTTGCTTGGTTTTTTTAAATTGGGTTTATGTAGGCCAACCTTGATAAGGCTAATAATAGGGTAGATAGGTTAAACGAGAGAAGGAAACATGGGCCCATTTGAGTTATTAAACAAAATAGCAAGATTAAGAGCAGTGACAAAATAAACGTTTACATTTTATCCAGCCCTTGAAGGACAAATACACTCTATGAAAAGTTTTCTTCCATTGAGATTGACAAATAGTCTTCTTCAGGAGAAGTGAAAGAGACATTTAAAGCTGGAGTGAACCATTAAGTAACTGCTTAAGGGCAAGAGACGAAGATGAGATATTTGCTACAGAGGAAACTGGTAACAGGTAACTACTGTTAATATTCTTTTCTCTTTAAAATAAGCTTGCCAATTGAAAATATTTGCCATGCTAGCTGCTTGTAAAAATAAAAAATGCTGATAAAATTTTCAATTTCCCAAAGAAGGTTAGGCCCCCATAGCCTTAGTTTTTCCTTCTATAATAAATAAATTATGGAAATATGCTTGTTTTCTTAGTTGCCCTTTTTTTTTTTT
>VXBA01000814.1:357-44844 GCA_013399895.1 Serilophus lunatus | reverse complement strand
AACCACGCTAAAATTCAGGGAGAACCCCCTTGGGAAGTGCTGCCCCAGGGATGAGGAGGCCGAGTGGCAGCGCCGCCGCCGCCGCCGCCTTTTTATAGGGCTCGGCAGGTGATGTGCACACACCTGGAAACTCCAGCTCCAGGTTCCTTCCTCCTCCCCGCGGGCCGGCGCACTTCCTTCTGCACTCCACGTGTGTGTGCCAGCCTGGAACAGAGCCTGACACCTCCAGGATTTCAGCAGGGATGATGAAAAGCGGTGTCCAGAGGCTCGGCTGCCCTGGTGACACGGAGATGGGCATCCCCCAGGCTGTGCCCCTTGCGTCACCTCGCTGTGATATCACCCTCCCGTTCCGGGGCTGCCAGAACAGAAATCCCAAGTTGGGCAACCCTGGAAAAGGGCTGAAGGGTAGCGATTCCCCCCCCCAGGGGATGCTCTTTGCTCCAGGATGTCCCAGCGGCCTCCAAGAGCAACCAGTGGGATACTGGTTTCATACTGGGTGTTAAAGGGCAGGGCTGGAGGATGGGGAATTCCAGGAGATTGGGGGTTTAGGGACCACAGGTCACCTCCTAATTTAGTGGGGGGTTATTAGAGGCACTCCCAGATGATGTCAGCTGCTGGGCCCCCATTGACAGCACCAGTGGGATACTGGTTTCGTACTGGCAGTAAGGAGCAGGGATGGAGTCTGGGAAATCCATGGGGATGGGGGATTCAGGGACCCCAAATATTGTTCCCTAAATTAAAGGGATTTTTCAGAGGCATCCCCAGCTGATGACCCCCACTAACACTTACACCAGTGGGATACTGGTTTCATAGTGGGTGTGAGGAGCAGGGCTGCAGGCAATGAGGGGTTCAGGGACCCCAAAAATTGTCCCTTAAATGAGGGTTTATTGGGGAACCCCAGATGATGCCCCCCACTAGAATTTAATACAAGTGGGATACTGGTTTCATACTGGCTGCAAGGAGCAGGGATGGAGCCTGGGAAATCCGTGGGGATGGGGGATTCAGGGACCCCAAAGACTGTTCCCTAATTGAAGGGGTTTATTAGGGGCACCAGCCAGGGTAGAGGCTGATGGGGCTCCCTCTAACAGGATCAGTGGGATACTGGTTTCATACTGGGAGCAAGGAGTAGAGCTGGAGCCTGGGGAAGTCCAGGGGCTTAGAGGGAAGTTCAGGGACCCCAAACATCATCCCTAAATAGGGGAACTTTTTTAAGTGCCAGGCAGGGCACAGGCTGCAGAGCCCCCCCACTAACATACCAGTGGGATACTGGTTTCCTACTGAGTTCTCCCCCAATACCCAGAGCAGTTCCTCCAGCTCCACAGAGCAGCAGTTGGAAAAACAAACTCCAACCCCCCTAAACTGAGGCCTGCAGATCCCCCCCAAGGCAAAAGAGAGGGGACACAAAAGAGCAGGAAAAGCAAAAAAAACCCCAAACCTGGTTATCAAAATACTTTATTTCAGGGAGACCCCTCAAAAAAAAAAAAAAAAAAAAAAAAAAAAAAAGAGGAAAAAACCAAANAAAAAAAAAAAGAGGGAAAAACCCAAAGGAAGAAGGACCCTCCTGTTAGACCCACAACACCTGCAGGGCTCCTGGGAAAATCAACTGAACCAATCTGTTGCTCCAAAGAAACGACAGGTCATTCCCAAGGGGATGGAGGCAAGAATTATATATATAGAGATTTGTTCCTGGGGGAGGAGGGGCGTTGCCAGCAGTTCACAGCAGTTTTCGGCTCTCTCGGCACACGGGAACTAGAACTGCATTGCTGAAGACACTTGACACACAGCAGGGCTAACTAGGAGAATGAATACAACTCGAGGCTAGCAAAGAGGAGGAGGGGGGGAGAGGCAAAGTGGGAGCAGCACCCCACGGGGCTGGAGTCCTCTGTGCGGGATTTACGCGGAGCCGGAGCCGGAGCGAGTCGTGGCGGGGAGTCCCGGCTGACAAAACTTCCTCAGTATTTTTTTCGTTTTGCCTGGGTTTTTGTAAAAAGAATCGCAGCCAAAATGAAGACAGAACTGCAAAATCCCAAAGTGGCCGCTTTTCCACTATTTATAAAAACATCAACAGTCACTACAGGGCACGGCCCAACTATACTTTTCCCGGGATTTTGGCTCGTTTGCGAGCGATGGCGTCTTCCACGGCCTTGAGCTGCTTCAGGAGCTCCTCCCGTCGGGACAAGGTGCTGGACTTGCCCCCCTTGACAGTGGCAGGACCTGGCTCAGATCCTTTGCCTGGGACACTGGTGACTTTGCTGGAGCTCTTGGATTGAGGGGAGAGCTGGCGTTTCCTGCAGGCAGAGAAGGGAGATGGGGGTGAGGGAGCGGTGGGAAAACGTCAAAGGCATCAGCTCGGGTGGGGTCAGTGAGGATGGGAAAGATCTCCAAGATCATTAAGTTTTAATTGGATCCCACCATAGGGAATCCCAGAATGGTTTGGGTGGGAATAGATCTTAAAGCTCGTCCCATTCCAGCTCCTCCCACTGTCCCAGGGGGCTCCAACCCGGCCTTGGACACTCCCAGGGATGGGGCAGCCACAGCTTCTCTGGGCACCCTGTGCCAGGGCCTGCCCACCCTCCCAGGGAAGGATTTCTCTCTAATTTCTGAACTAAAATATCAGGAAGTGCCAAATCTAACATGTCACTCCAAGAGCTGGCAGGAGAAAACAGGTGGGAGACACAAGGCTTTGGGTTGAACACTGGCTGAAACAGTAAAAAAAAATAAATTCAACTGTTCCAGGGAGATTCCCAGAGTAAAACTGGCACCATGGGCTGTGCCAGCTTGGGGCAGAGACACAACAAAGGGAGAGTAGCCCTGCAGCATTCCCATGATCCTAAATCCTCACAGACTCTTTTCTGCAATGGGTCTTGTGATGCCCTGGACAAACCCAACATGTCTGTAACCCTCTCCCAGCTGGGCACAGGGCACCTCAAACCCACCATATGGCACTGCCAACCCAAAGAGCAACGGGATTAGAGGGCCAGGAATCATGGATGTGGTCGCCAGCGCTGGACTGGAATAGCTGAGGTTCCTGTTACTGCTGGAAAACGGGTCCTGAGGGCCTCAAGCAGGACAGGACTGCAGCAGCAGGGTGAGGTTTTGGGTTGGGAAGACTCTGGGACAGGGAAACTGAGGCTCATTTGTGGCCCAAGCTGGGAAGAAGGGAAGGGATGGCCCAAGTTCTGGAACAGACAAGGAACTGGGGGATGTGTTTGCTTCCAGAGATCCTTGGAGAGATGAGATTGGAGAAAGGCAAAGCAGCATCATGTGCCTACAGGACTGAGGGAGCCTCAGGGTGCCACAGGTGCTCCACAACCCTTCAGTCCATGGAGCCACACATCCAGGCCTGCAGTGGGATATTCCCAGCAGAGCAGTGGGAACAGCCTGCCAGGAATTTGGACATGAGCTGGTCACCTGTCACCTCAGGGGATGGGAAGGTGCAAAGCTAGGGGCTGGCACTGCTCAGTCTCATGCAGGGGACACACTTGGACATGTCACAGCAGTGAGCCAGGCTGGGAAAAATGGGAATCAGGCACTGGAACCAGTGCCAGGAGGAGCTGGGCAGTGGGTGAAGGGGTTGTCCTCTCTTGCTCATTAACACTGTGTTAATGAGGCACTGACTGAGCTCACATCTGACCCAGTTGGCTCCTCTTGCTGGGACTGACCTCAAGAAAACCCCGAGCTGGAATGGGCTCAGCTTTGCACGGAGCCCTGGGCACCTCCTGGCACCTGCCCAGGGAGCTCCATGTCCTTCCTGTGCTGCCCCTGCAGCTGCTCCTGGAGCAGTGGGAGCCCAGCCTGGCCCCCAGGGAGCACTCACCTGTCTGCCTGTGCAGGGGAAGGTTTGGGGTTCTGGCCCCTCTGTCGCTCCTGTTTGGGGGATGAGACTCTCCCAGTTGCCTTCCTGTCACGAGAGCCTGTTGGGAGAGGAAAAGAAAAGGGAGATATTCTCATTTGTCACCAAGGCACAGGATGCTCCCCTGCCAGCAGTGTGTCTGTGCTCCCTTGGCCAAAAAAGGGCCAAGTCCAGCAGCAGCTGGAAAAGAACCCCCCTGTTGTGCCTCCACTTCAGGGGGAGCAGAGCAGCCAGCCAGGGCTGTGCCCCACAGTCACCTGGACAACCCCAGCTGTGGGGAGGGCACTGGCCCTTCCTCACCCTCCAGCTGCTGGAATAAGGCTCCCCCATGGAGGCATTTTTGGCCAGCAAAGCTGCTGGCTCTGCACTGGCCTGGTCACAGGGAGTATTGGCTCAGAGAGTGACACGTGAGGGCTTGGAGCCAGCAGGGCCACCCACCCCTCGGGCACCATCACCCCGTGTTTGTGCAGCATGGGCTGAACTACTGTGCCCTGCCTGGAGCTCCTGTGGGGATTCTGGGATGGGGGGAAGTTCATTGGGGTCCTCTGCCACTGGGATTTGAGGCTTCAGGGCTTGGACTCCTCCCTAGAAGTGTACAAGGCCAGGCTGGATGGTGCTTGGAGCCACCTGGGATAGTGGAAGGTGTCTCTGCCCCTGGCAGGGGGTGGAATGACACAAACTTTAAGGTCCTTCCAACCCAACCCATTCCATGGTTCTATGGTTTGCCACAGCTTAAAAATCACAACCCCTGGACATGAAGAAGTACAGAATTCCATCTGTGTACCTATAAAAGTGCTGGGTCACCCCATCCACTCGCCTGCAGCTCAGCAGCAGCTGTGAACTAGACCCCAGTGAACTTCAACCTCACCCAGTCCCTTCCATGCTGCTGCCTTTGCAGGAGTTGAATGCAACCAGGTTATTAGCACAGAAATTCTTGCTGGCTGGGACCCAGAGTCAACAAGATCCACCTACAGCTGAGCCACCAGGGAAAACAACATCACGTGGCAGCGCTGCCTCCGACGTCACAACCCACCTCTGGCTGCCAACTGCCCCCACCCCCCTTTGCTTTTTGGCAGGGGCAGCACAGGATGGAGTGTGGCACTGAGGGCCCTCCCTGTGGATCACCAGCCTGGTTTTCCCAGGTGTTCTTGCTCCCAGTAAGGATTCAGGCCTGGGAGAACCCTTGGAAAGCCCGTGTCTTTCTAAACATCCAGGGTAGAGAGGATTGTGTCACCCACAAGTGGGGAAATCATCTCATTTCACAGGCTGGGTGATGGAGGCAGTTATTGCATCCATCCCTCCATCCATCCCAGAGCCTTGGCAGGCCCTGTGCCCTTTCTAAGCACTGCCATAAGCCTCTCTGTCAGGGTAAGATCCATTGGGAAGCACCGGAATCCAAGGCAGAGAAAACTCCAGGATGCAGGAAAGGAAACTCCTATGATTTAGAATCATGGAATGGTTAAGGTTGGAAAAGACCTTTGAGATCATCAGTCCAGCACCACCACACCCCCAGGTGCCACATCCACGTGGTTTTTGAACACTTCCAAGGATGGAGACTCCACCACTGCCCTGGGCAGCCTGTGCCAATGCTTGACAACTCTTTCCATGAAAAGAAGTTTCTCCTAATATCTAATCTACACCTCCCCTGACTTCCACACCAGCAGGGAGAAGGAGGCTGTGGGGAGATGGATGTGGAGGTGAGTGTTCCATGCCTTCAAAGCATGGGATTATTTTTTTGGACAGGACTTCCATGGACAATGTGCCCCACAGGACAGCGTGGCAGGGCCAGGTTTGGCCTGACCTCACCCACCCAGGGCCTCCCTTCGCTGTGTTTTGGCAGAAGGATGGTCAACACAGCCCAGTCATCTGGTGGGAATTGCACACTCTGAGGCTTTGGAAGGACACATGACTGCAATTCATCCTTCTGGTTACTGGATTCCTGCAGCAGAAACTTTCACAGGACATCTGTCAGCCAAGCACCACCTGGAGCACAGAGCAGGAACCTGGGGCAGGAACCTGGAGCCCTGGGATGGCTGATGTCTCACCTCTGTCAGGGGACAGGTTGGCCCGTTTGGCTGGAGGAGAGGTTGGCCTGTCCTTGTCTGCTGGCTCATATCTCTTCCTGCTTCCTTTGTCAGCTGCCTGAGATGGAATTAGAACAGACAACAGAGCTGAGAGCAGTCACTTCCCTCCAGGGAACCATCGCTTCCCTGTGATGGTGCCTGGGATGTGCTGCCTGGCTCATGCAACCACCTCTTCTATTAAACTCTTCCCACACATCAGTCCCAGCCATCCCTGGATCCATGTAATTCCCAACAGCCAGAAGCCAACAGCAACACCCCCTTGCACTGGGGTTAACAATGTGCTATTTTCAGAATAAAAATCAGGAAAACAGAAGAGGGATGGATTTTTTTCCCCAGCAGCACCAAGGATAGCAGATGTCAAGGCATGTGGAGCCTTGCCTTCTTGCAGGCTCAGAGGGTGCTGGCAGTCATGTGTCACTGCACGCTCCTCCCTACGGAGCAGCTTCCTGGCTCTGATAAATCTGCCTCACGTCAGAGCACAGGGAAGTAGAGAAATCTGCAGCCTCAGACTGGGCTGGGGAATTTGGGCTGTCAGAGCAAAATATTAAACACTTCAAAACCAGGAACCTGCCCACGTGAGCGGGGCCAACACCCTGCCCCAGCACAAACCCCCACGAGGCCAAACACTCCCACATGTGATCCCTGCCAGAGGCTCCCACCGGTGGGAAAGGGGCAAGAGCCAGGTGGGCACACTTCTCCCTCCTGACCCAGGCAGTGGCTGGCTGCAGTGGGAGGACAGCATGCTCAGCAGTGTGCTGGGAGCACGCTCCCAGTGGGAAAGGCTCCAGCACATGTGGGACTCCGGCCGCAGCCTTCGAGCAAGCGGGAAGAGCCCGTGAAGCTGCAGCAGGAATGTGCCCCAGGGACGCCGCCAACACAGTCCCAACCTGCAGCCACCACAGGGTGTGTTGCTGCCAGACTGGTTCTGTCTGCTGCCCTCCAATCCAGCTCCAATCCTGGCTGAGCTGATCCCGCCAGCTCGGAGCTCCCCTTCATCCCACCCGCTGCTGGGATGCCCCTGAGGAGGGAACCACAGCCACCCCCTCACCTTGTTCAGGAGGGTCAGTTTGATCTCCTTGTGCCCACTGAAGCTGCCCTGCTGGGACTGGGGGGCCGAGGGCTGCTGGCTCTGGAGCAGCTGCTGGGATTTGCTGCCCTGGGTGGGCTTGGCTGATTTCAGGAGCTGGGCAGGCACATCCCGTTTCCGCTTCTCCTCTTTAGCACTGTCTTCTTTTTTTGACTTTCCTGTTGAAACCAGACAGCAGATGTGGTGACTTGGGGCTGATTCCTTTGGAGGGCAGGGCCAGGAGGATGCTGTTCCAGGGATGGGAAAAGCCCACACCAGTTAGCACAGCATGTGGCTGAGGTTAAAGGATCCAGGAAACCAGAATTTCCAGAGAGAGGAAAATAAAGCACAGAGAACAAAAGGCTTTTGCTGTCAACCCTCCTGTGGTCTAAAAACAAGGTGATACTTCAGTTGTTCAGATTTTCATCACCTTCCAAGGGTGAAAGAGAATATGGGAGAGGCAAAACTCAGGCAGGAAAAGGCACCCAGACACAGAGGGATGGAAGGATGTGAATGTAAATTCATCCACAGCCTCACCCTCCCCAGATGAAGCCTCTGGGCTCCGCCACGATTTTCCTGGAGCCCAGAGCATTCCCAAGCAAGCTGTACGTGGTTCTCTGCTCCTCCCCTTCTTTTCCCAGGACTCCATAGAGGGGGAAAAAAAAAAAAAAGCACCAAAACCAAGTACCTCTACCTTTCTTCTGCTGGGCTGGGGTGGGGGAGCGGGAGCTGGCCGAGGACACGGGGCTGGCCAGGTCCGCGTACATGTCCTCGGAGTCGGCGCTGCGCACGGAGCTGCTGCTGGACGAGGCACTGGACACAGAGGAAACACTGCTCACACTCAGGGACCTGCAAAGAGCCAACAGCTCATCAAAGCAGCAGTGACCAGGCACTGAGGAAACCCTTCCCCATGCCCTGGATGTCGGGGAGTCCCGAGGCAGGCAGTGACCAGGAACAAAGGCTGTGCGTCCCGGGGTGCCGGTGATATGAAAATTCCCAGACATGATGCACGCCTAGAAAGCAATGTTTATTCATAAACAGGATTAAAGCAACATGTAAACAGGTCACTGTTTGCCCAGGAGCACGAGGGGTGAAAGCAGGGTGTGCTGTCACAGGGCAGTGCTCTGGCTCGGGGCAAGGGCTCCCTGGCAGGGTTTCTGCTGCTGGCAAACGTTTAATGTCACGACAGGTAAGGACAGGGAGGATGTGTCCCAGATGGTTATCTCCTAACAGTGCCTGTCCCTGGAAGTGTTCAAGGCCAGGCTGGATGGGGTTGGAGCAACCTGGGCTAGTGGAAGGTGTCCCAGCCCATGGCAGGGGGTTGGATTAGATGAGCTTTAAGGTCCGTTCCAACCCAAACCCCACCATTCCAGGTGTACTTTAACTCCATGAATATTCAGGCAGCCTCTCCAGCCTGTTCCACAGGCCACACCGACTTGCCCTGCCAGCAGGATCCAGGCTCCCTGGCTGGAAGGTGGATTGGGATAACTGAACAGGCTGTGGCAGCTCCAGCACAGACCAGCCCTGCTAGGAACTGCAGAGTCTGTACCCACTGGCATCACAGAATATCCTGAGGGTCCCAGAAGGATCAGACTCCAGCTCTTGGCACTGCCCAGGACACCCCAATAATCCCACCCTGTCAATCAGAGCGTTGTCCAAACCCTCCTGGAGCTCTGGCAGCCTTGGGGCCGTGACCAAACCCTGGGGAGCCTGTTCAGTGCCCAACCACCCTCTGGGGGAAGAAGCTTTTCCTGAGATCCAACCTAACCCTGATGGAGCTGAGTTCTGAGAGGTCACATGGACTGTTTCAACAGTGACAGGACGAGCCAGAAACTCCTTCTCCAGGCTACAGGGACATCACAGCAAAGCTGCTTTGGGAATACCCCATGTTCTCCATGTTTCCCCTTCCCCACCTCCCTGGAGGAGCAGCACCCACTCCTCTACAAGCAACTCCCGTGTTCATTTTTCCCACCCGTGTCCCAGAGCTCTCTGAAGCTCTTGCATCACCCCTGAGCTGATGAATGTGACAAGCATGTGGTAAACAAGCTTGGATTTCTGTAAAATAACACGGATGTTGAAGCCTGGAGTTCCACAGAGTTCAGGGATGTGAAGCAGAACTGCCCAGAGACAAAGCCTGCTTAATCCCACTAGTTTTACACTACAGATCCACTCTTAAATCCCTGTCCCAGGGAAGTGTTGTGTTTCATGGCTCTGCCTGTGAGGTTTCAAGGACTCCTGTGTGTGAACAGATGTAAAAAAACTGAAGGAATGACTTGAAAGAGGTTGATTTCATGACTCTCTGCTGGAGGGAACTTGCTGCTTACACATCTTACAGAACTAACAGCCTTAGAACTGTTCACTTGGGGCTAAACACAAAGGGAACTGGCCCTGCAACTTTGCCAGCAAAGGAAAAATATCATTAGCTGGGCCTTTTAGGGATTCTCTGACCTACATTTCCTGGCAGACCAAGCAGGAGAGGCCTAAGGACATGCAGGAATCAGAGGTAGGAGAGGTTTAGGAGAGCAAAGCTCTGTAGCCTGAAACTGTTCACTTGTAAAGTAATTAGGATGTGGCCATAAGGAGATGCTTTGTAGCAATTTAGGTTAAATGGGCAGTTGGGCACACATGACAAGATAATTTCCTTGAATAAACCACAAGGAAAATATCACAGAATCCTGGAATGGTTTGGGTTGGAAGGGACCTTAAAAATCCAGTTCCACCAGGGACACCTTGCACTATCCCAGGTTGCTCCAAAGCCCATCCAGCCTGGCCTTGGACACTTCCAGGGATGGGGCAGCCACAGCTTCTTTGGGCAACCTGTGCCTTTTAAGGGCCTTACCACTCCTACAAGGAAGGATTTCTTCCCAATATCCATCTAAATCTCCCTTCCTTCATCTTAAGGCATTGTTCCTCCTGAAAAATCCCTCTCCAACACTGTACCCCTATCAAAATTTGGGATTTGTAACAGAAACCCATCCTTGTCCCACCTGCCAGTCACCTGTAGCTTCTGCTACTGGAAGGTACAGGGAGCTTTTGGTGCAGGAAACCACAAGAGTGAAGAACAGACACAGTCTCTCCTATTTAAATAAAGGCAATGAAGGGTAAAGGCTGTACCTGGATTTCCTGGACCCAGATGGGGAGTGGGAGACTGAGGCAGAGGATGATCTGGAATGAGATCTGGAGAGAGAGCGAGACAGGGACCTGGATCTGGAGCTGGAGCCACTGTAGCTGCTGGCACTGCCACTGATGCTGCCACTGATGGTCCTCCTGCAAGACACCAATGACACCCTCACACAACAGGAACTGTAAGGAAAAGGAGAGAGAGGGAGGGGGGGAAAAATCCCCCAGGAGAAACAAGTGCTGCACAGCAGAGCTGCTCAGCACCTTGAGCAGTGATCAGCTCCCTCCAGCCCCCTGCCCCAGTGTGTGCACTGGGAATGATGCCCTGTGGTGTGGGATATCCCTGTGCCAGGCTGGGGCAGCTGTCCTGGCTGTGCTCTCTCCCTCCTGAGCATGGGAAACCCAGAAGTCCTTGACTCAGGGTGAGCTCCTGAGCAACAACCAAAACACCCTCATGTTATCAAGGTTATTCTCACCCTAAATCCAAAACACACCAGACACTGAGAAGAAAACTCACCCTATCCCAAGGACAGCTTCCTACAAATTGCTATCTGTGTAATGCAGTGGGAATTACCTGTACAAACAACCTTACACATTTTTGGGAGTAAAACACCAGTCCCAACATCAACAGAGCTGTTTTGTCATTTGGAGAGTGTTGGGCAGTGGGTATAAACCTGAAAAAAACCCACCCTGAAATCCCAGGACTGGAACAAAGAGTAAGTGAAGGTGGCTAAAAACATCTGAGATGATTATTAACCAAAGTAAGAGAAACTGAAACTAGAACTGGGTTTATTGGCAAAGAAACTCATGATCAATTTTTACCATGGAGACAGAACTGCTCAGCCCAGTTCTCCTCAGCTCCTGGGAAGAAGCAAGACATACAACCCCATGGAAAATTAAGAGCTGACTTGGGATGCTCCTAAAAACCTGAGTGGAAAATAGACTTAGAGCCACCTTCAAGAACCCAAAAACCCAGGTGTCAAACATTCCCAGGCCCCTGGTGTACTCCTAAAATGGATATTTCTAGGAAACACATTTCTTACACACCAAGCTGCTGCTTCCACAGACCAGGCACAGAGGTACCACAGTGCTGTTTCAGAATTCCTAATGTGAGAAGGATGTATCAGAAGTTTCAACTGTGCTCAGGTTATTCCTGTCCCTCCAAAACCAGGGAATGATGCCTGTATTTATCCTGGAGCATTTTTAATCCAGTACAGTGAATGAGGCCTGATAAATATATTTAAATCCAGAAAAGTGGTCCTTGTTTAAAGCCATCAGAAGCCTCTCTCCTTTCAAATGCAAAGGAAAAAAGGCAACAAACCCAGGTGGAAGGCAGAACAAGTCACTTGGAATATTGGAGTCACACAGGATGAAGGCAGGAAGGGAAAGCAAGGCAGGGAGCCTCCAAGATGTGTACTGGGACAGTGAAAGGAGCAGTTTCCCCTCCTCTCCTCCTGTGGAACTGCTGGATTCTCCTGGGACCACACACAAACACTCCCTGTACGTGATTTAAGAGTTAACAGGGGTCCAAACCCAGCACCACAAAGCTCGACCCTCCATCCCATCTGTCTCTGACCAAACACACCTTTTTCCTCACTGTGCCACCTCCAGCAGCTCTCAAACCCACCTTTTTTTCCCCCCTACAAACCCTGCTTTTGTCACATTCCATCTATTTCACCCCAGACCTTCCTCCAGAGGCAGGAGCCACTCGCTGGGGCACAAACTGACCCCCAACCCCCTTTCCCTCTCCTCCCTGCCCCAGGAAAGGGATTTCTCCTCGGGCACTGAAGAGCCCTGGTGGCAGAGGGGAGAAGGAGGCAGGATTTGCTGTATCTTCCCAGCAGATCAGGGCTCACTCCACCCGCAGTTCTCACCTCCTGGGTGGAGTCCGTGTCTGACGTTCCTTCCTCCTCGCCTCCCGATTATCCCCTGGCTTGGCTGGCTCTGGAGCAGCTGCTGTAATTTTAGTGAGTGGCTGAGGGACTGGAAGGGCAGCCAGCTTCTTCACAGATTTGTCACTGTAAAAATGACAGTTTTTCACACGTGTGTGATCAAAGTCAGCTGGCACAAAGCACAGGGGTTTCTCAGGAGGGATGCTGATTCACACCATGGAATTGAGGAATGGTTTGGGTGGGAAGGGACCCTAAAACTCATCTCATTCCACCCCCTGCCATGGGCAAGGACACACTCCACTATCCCAGGTTGTTCCAAGCAGGCCTGGATGTGATTCCTGTAGCCAGACACACTTGGTTATTTCACCAACACAAAACTCCCTAAAGGGATTTGTTTCCCACATTCAATTCACCTTCTCAGAGACAAATTACTACAAACCAGGCAATTTTGGAGATATTTGACTTGTAAATTAACTCCTGAAGTAGACTGTGTGGAAGTGTTGCTCCTTATCCATCTGATTCTGTGTGTTTTTATCCCAAACACATACACCTACTTAAAATCCACCACTCAGCCTTCAGAATGAAATGCATACAGTTCATGCAAATATTCTCCTTTTCACTCCATCACAGGGTGCAAAAGAGCCTCTGTGTGCAAATACCCCTTGGATCCATCCCTTGGGTTGGGTCTCCCTTTGGAAAAGTGGATGGGAACACCACTGTGTTATTTAGCACCCTCTGCCTGATGGGAATTGTTCTGGCTCTTCAGTGCTGCTCAATTTGGGGCTCAGAGCACTCCAACCTCTGTCCCAACAGCTGGATACTGCTCAGCATGTGATCATGGAATGGTGTGGGTTGGAAGGGATCTCACAGCCCATCTCATCCCACCCCCTGCCATGGGACAGGGACACCTCCCACTGTCCCAGGTGGCTCCAAAACCTGGCCTTGGACACTGCCAGGGATGGGGCAGCCACAGTTTCTCTGCGCATCCCCCACCCTCACAGGGAAGAATTCTTTCCCAAAATCCCACCTAACCCTGCCCTCTGGCAGTGGGGAGCCATCCCCCTTGTCCTGTCACTCCAGGCCCTTGTCCAAAGTCCTTCTCCAGCTCCCTTTGGGCCCTGGGACATCCCAGCACTGGTTAATCAGGGAGGAGGTGGCTGTCTGCACACAGACACTGTTAATTCCTCCTCTAGTGCTCAATACCTGCATTTCTCCCCTGCAGAATACAGGATTAAGCAGATACCATGTTATCCAGTGAAAATAATCCCTATCCTAGTGCAGGGTGCCTGGTGTTACCAAGCCAGCCCTGCAGGAGCACTGGGAGGGTGCAGGGACATCCCTGCAGGTGCTGAGCCCTGAGTGGAAAAAGGGAAAAAAAAAACCCACAAAAAAAGCAGGTTAACAAGGGACAAAAAGTGTGGCAAAGGGGATTGTCCCATATTCTGGAGAATTCAGGGGGATTCCCATGGTGTCACTTCTTTGCAGGTCACCTTAGAAGAGGTGACATCACTAGAGTGTTGTGTCACCCTCCGACCTCCCCGTAATTTACTGTTGGAGAGTTTGTGAAATAGCAATTTCAGGAATTTAAAAGAGCAGGAGGACTGTCCCAATGTGCCAAAACCACCTTCATAGCCCTGTTTTCATTTGTATTCCAGTGCTAAAAGTTGATGAAGCTGAACCATTTCTTTATTCTAAGGCTGTGCATTAACTAAAACCACAAAAGAGGGATGGATTAAAACTTTCTTATATCTCCTGTAACATATATAACTGCACACACAATGTTTAAGCAGTAAATCAGGCATCATGTGTTTAAACACTCACCTAGAGATGTAATGTTTAAGGACACTTGTACAGTTTAATTTGGATTTAATAAGTGCCATCATTTAATTAAATATGCCAAGCTAAACACCCTTCTAGGCAGGTTCTACTTTCCATCTTTCATTTCATCCTTCACTGTCAACCATGTTGCAGAATCATGGAATGGTTTGGGTTGGAAGGGACTTTTAAAGATCCATTCCCACCCCTGCCCTGGGCAGGGACATCTCCTACCATCCCAGGGGGCTCCAACCTGGCCTTGGACATTCCCAGGGATGGGGGAGCCACAGCTTCTCTGGGCACCCTGTGCCAGGGCCTGCCCACCCTCCCAGCCAGGAATCCCTTCCCAATATCCCACCTATCCCTGCCCTCCAGCCACTGAAGGTCAGAAGGGTCTGACTGAAGGATCAGGCTCCAGTTTGGACCCTGCACTGGGGTTTCCAGAGGGAGATGAAGCCTTACCCTTTCCCAGGAGGTGGCAATAACTCTCCTTTAGCCTTTGCCAGTGGCTTGTGTGGAGATGGAGTTGGAGAAGGAGAGGGAGAAGATGAGAAGGACCGTGACCTAGGAGGGAAGGAAGGACACATCACTCAGTCTCTGGGATTGCAGGAGGTTTTCCAGGCTTTCAGTGCATTTAGCCATCAGTCCCTTCTCCCCAGGGAATTAGTCCTGAGCTTATCCCCATTTTATATTTGGACTCTGTTCAACAAAACTTATTTTTATCACCAGACAGTGGTAAAAGTAGAAAATGAAAAGAAAGGTCAGCTGGGAGAGAGACATTCCAGGTATTCCACCCCAACACCTGAGGCTGTCTCCTTACTCCTGTATTCTCTCTTTAGGGAGAATAGATGTACAAGAAAATAAGGAGGACAAGTTCAGCACAAATTGCCTCAACCTGCTTTGTGTCCTGTAACTCCTTGTGCAGTTTATCCTTTAAACAGCAGGAAAAAAAACCCCAAAAACCTTGTGAGAAAGACACAAACCCCCCCACCTAAATCTAACATTTATCTGTAATTTCTGGAACACAAGAAGAAAAATTAAGGAGTACATCTCAAAGGCAACAGATGAAAGGGGAGGAGCTGCTTCCTAAGCCCAGGAGTGACCTGAGCTGAGCCACTGGCAGGACACAACATGTGCTCAGATGATTCATCCCACTGCCAAGACTGGAAGTCCCTCTGTTGCATCCCAGAAAGCCAGACACTTGGATGACAGGCCTTCTGCAGAACAGTTAGGATGCAGAGTGTTCCTCACTGGCCTACCTTCAGGGACAGGCCCACGTGTGTCACCTGCTCCTGGCACTGTCCTGAAAGGTCAGGCTCCCACCTGAGCCTTTCCCAGGAGAAACCAGCTCTCCAGGTGACACTATGTGCTCCCAACACCCTGGTGCTTGCCCAGGGAGCCAGTTCTCCTGCTATGTATATTCCAGACTTGGGAAACTGTCTGCAGGGGCAAGGAAGCTGCAGAGGAATAAACATCCCTCTGTTTAATCAGCATGGGACACTGAATTGCTGCTTTGAAGTGTCAGGACTGTCACAAGGCACAACTGCTTTAATAAAGAAATGTGGTCTGCCTCTTGAAACAGGAATTCCAGTGCCATAGAAAAGAGATGCCAGCGAACTTCTTCCAATCAGAAAATGCAAATGATGGGAATGTTAATTTACCAGAGGCATGGGAAAGAGCCCAGCCACAACAGCACTGGGAGCACTGGAGAGAGAAGGGGGTAGCTGATGGATTTCCTTCCTCCAACACCCACACTGGCAGCCTCCCCCAGTCCCCACGTGGCTCGGAGGGTTTATTTCAGCAGGTGGTTATTTAAGCAGCAGCACAAAGAAGCTGCTAGGAAGCATTTGGAAAGTTGTTTTCCCCTGGTTTCAAACCCCAGGAGCCTTTACCTGGACCTGCTGCCTGAGAAAGAGCTGTGCCTTGAGGAGCGACTGGAGTAAGAGCTGTAGGAGGATGACCTGGAGCGAGAGCGTGAGGAGCCTGACCCAGAGTAGCTGGAGGAACGAGAGGAGGACCTGCAAATAAAACAGTTACAACATTTAGGGCTTCTCAAAAAGTCCTCTGAAACCCAGGTCTTGTTTCCAAGTATCTTCTTCCCCAGTTCTGCTCCAAAACCTTCCTTTTCTCCTTGGTGGCCTGTCAGGGTTTACAGCCTCTCCTCAAACCCCTCTTTCCATTAAGGAAGGATCTTGTTTTTCCAGCCCTCTGTGCACCCTTAAATAAGTCTGCCCTCCTTGAGTTATTGATTTTCCATACTTCTTTGGAACTCCTTCCACACATTTTTTATGCCTTTTCCCCAGACAATCCCCTGACAGGTCAGGGAAAGCAGAGAAACCTCGGGTGCAGTGATCCCAGCAAGAAAATCTGCTTCAGGAGGGCTTTGGCTTTCAGATCCCTATCTCCAATTCAGCATGTTCCTCATTCCTCTGGGATACTTTTCCCTCTTTCTTCAAGAGCTCCAAGTTCAAGCATTTAAAGAAAATGGATCCAGTTTAGGCCTCAAGGCTCCCAGGGAGTTTCTGTCTGAAAGGTGGTTTTTATCTTATTTTACACCCACTGGCTTCCAAGGCTCTGTCAAACTTCCACAATCCCAGTTTCCCCCAGTGGCATCCATGTGCTCTTACTGGCATGGGCTCACCTCATCCCTCCATCCCTCCTGGAGCGACCAGGATCCAATTTTTACAACTTCCAGCTTTTTCTGCTCCTATCAGTTTTCATCTGTGAGTAACTATCCAGGTCTAATTGACCTGAAAAGTGGCTTTTCCAAGGATTTGCTTTTTCCCAATCTCCCACAGGTCACAGCACAGCTCCCAGCGTTTTCCCTGCCCCTCTTGGATTCCACCTCACTACCCAAGGAGTTAATAAACAGCAGTTCTTGAACTGCTTTCCCAAACACAAACTCAGGGAATGCTTTGGGTTGGAAGGGACCTTAGGGACAATCCAATTCCACTGGGTCACCTCTCACTACCCAAGGAGTTAATAAACAGCAGTTCTTGAACTGCTTTCCCAAACACAAACTCAGGGAATGCTTTGGGTTGGAAGGGACCTCCAGGACAGACCCAGTTCCACTGGGTCACCCCCCACTACCCACTGGTGTTACTGAACAGCAGGTCTTGAACTGCTTTCCCAAACACAAACTCAGGGAATGCTTTGGGTTGGAAGGGACCTTAGGGACAATCCAGTTCCACTGGGTCACCTCCCGCTACCCCAAGCTGCTCCAAGCCCCATCCAACCCGCCCTTCCCCACTTCCAAGGGAAGCAGAGGAACCCCACCACCTGTTCCAAACATCTCAACACCTCCTCAGGCTGAGAAGGAGCCACATCCCCATTGCCAGAACACACTGGCAGGCCATGCCCCCCCTGCCTCACCTGGAGGAGCCAGAGGCAGAGGCCGAGGAAGCAGAGGTTTTCCGGCGCCTCCGGGCTCGGCTGGGGGACATGGACACCCCCAGCTTCTTTTTGGGAGACTTGGATCGGCGCCAGGGATCCTTCCACTCATCTGCCCTCTTGGACTGGGCAGTGCCCAGGGGGCCTGAGTCCTTGTCCTTCTTTGGTGGCTCGGGCTGACGGCTGGAAAACACAGGAGGGAGTCAAACAGCTGGGATTTTGGGAGGGGGGGGGAATCATAAAGGAACATACACAGTGGCCAGGGAAAGATACCAGGAATGATAAATGTGTTAGAATTAGAGGTATTAATAGACAAGCAAGGCCGTGGAAATACCCCAGAAATTCATCTTTTAGAGCAGGACCAGCTCTTAACGTGCACCACGGATGTGCAGCATCATTTTGGGGTGATAAAGTGTTAGAACAACTCTCAAGTTTGGAAATGGGTGAGTGCAAACCTACAGTTTTGGGAAGTTCTCTGTCACACTGACCGTGCAGGGACCTCCTCCTGGCTGCTTTCAGGTTCAGCTTTGGGCCTCCAAGGAATGGACACAAGCAAGAGGGAAGGGAAAGGGAAACCTACCCCTGGAGCAGCCCAACCCTGGCAGGCAGCCCTGGGGCAATGGAGAGCAGAGTCTCCAAGGAGAGAATTATTCTCCTGCAATTCCCTTATCAGGACTTCATCTGAGGCTGTCACAGGCCAAGACACAGTGACCTGTTCTCACCCAGCTCATCATGGCTCATTTATTACTGGATTATTCTCCAGGTGCTTATAAACACCACCAAACATGTTGTTGGCAACCACGAGCGTGTGACCAGGCAGGACAGACATCCTCCATCTCCTCCCTTCCCTTTGAAGGGTCCTACTTCCATTTCCCCTTTTTTTTTTGCTTCTCTAGGTTTCCCTTCTCTTCTCCAACCCCCTGAAAATAATCCAGGGCCAACTTTTCAGCACCTCCAGACACTTCCTGAAGTTCTCCAGGATGAGGTTTTTTTCAGGCTGAGACTTTATTACCTCTTATCTCTGGGTGATTTAAGTTGGAATTTTTTCCTTGCCCTTACTCTAACCCACACTCAGCTCCTCAATCACCTGCTCCTGACCCTCTCCCTTGGGTTTCAGGCAAAGTCTGTGCTGGATTAAAGCTTTGTGAAGTGTGTGTGTTACACTCACCAAATTACCAGGACAGTGATGTGCTTATTTCTTTTCTCCAAATAATTAACTCCCCGAGAATTTGGGGGAGGAAAGGCCCCTTCCATGGCTGGGTTCAGCCAGTACCACCCCATTAGTCACACAACTGAAGCAACCACTCCCCACCCAACTTCCTCCACCATTTGAGATAAAAAAAGCCTTCTCCAAGTTTTCTAATAATTCCAGGGACTCTGTTTCTTGCCTCAACACTTCAACAGACAACAGGATAATTAAAGCTCTTTGTTAGCAGCCTGCTCTGCCCTTTGAAGGCTTCACTAGTCACTGGGGAGCCTCATCCCCTCCTTGTTGGCACTGTTACCTCCTCCTGACTCCAGAACCTGGATATGCTGACCTCAAAAAATCCAGCATCCCACTCTTTCCTTATCTTTGCTGATATAAAAGCAGTTTTACTCTTAGTCCCACATCCATCCTGGTGTATCCTGAGTTTCACATGAGGGGAAACTCTTCCTTGACGTTCACCTTTCCCACAAATCTCATTCCAGCTTCAAAAGAGGATGACTGTGTCTAAGACACAAAAGTGCCTGGTAAGGGAGTCCCAGGCAGGGTTATGGCTCAGCATTATTCATTCCATCCTCACCCTTTCCAGCATTGCTCCAACACACAACATTTAACTCAGCACATGACATCTGCACTGGGATGGTCAAGTTTTCCATGTTACAGCCACAACTCCAAGAGGATTTTTAATTTAATCATGGAAGAAGACCAAGGTCTTGAATATGGGGTTGAAACACACAGGACCTATTATTTATACCTATAAATTTATACCTCTTATTTATATTTTATATATATATATAATATTACTGATGACACTAAGTAATGGTAGCTGGGGTCAAAGTTTCCTTCCAGCAGCTGTTTACAAATTCATTTTGACTTCTGGAATATCCTAAAATCAACCAAGTGCAGGGAAGGAAGAAAAAGAAGGTTGGGAACAGCCTCCACACCTTGGAATAAGCAGCAGGATAAACAGCCAGGAAAGGAG
This sequence comes from Serilophus lunatus, assembly GCA_013399895.1. Taxonomy (NCBI): domain Eukaryota; kingdom Metazoa; phylum Chordata; class Aves; order Passeriformes; family Eurylaimidae; genus Serilophus; species Serilophus lunatus. The sequence goes on along the minus strand of VXBA01000814.1, from coordinate 25,438 downwards.
GGGAAAACCAAGTGGGGGATGCACATGGATAAAAAGCTCTGAGGGATCACAGTCTGTGCTTTGGGAGATGCAGGAGGAATATTCTGCTGGCACAGGTGGGTGGAGAGGCATCATCCATCCCAAGACTTGGATAAAACCTGCTGAGCAGCTTTTCCTGCAGCTTCCAAGGCTTGTGAAAGCCAACAACTGTGCCAGGGGAGGTTTGGGTTGGATCTCAGGAAAAGGTTCTTCCCCCAGAGGGTGGTTGAGCACTGGAACAGCTCCCCAGGGCAGTGGAAAAGAGCTCAGGGAGTGTTTGGACAATGCTCTCAGGGACAGGGTGGGATTGTTGGGATGCCCTGTGCAGGAGCTGGACTTTGATGATCCCTGTGGAACCTCTCCAACTCAGGGCATTCCAGGAGTCTCTGAAATAACCAACAACCTTGCCCTTCTCGGGTTCAAATCCCTCCTGCAATACCTTTCAGGAAGAAGAGCTTCCTACAGAATTTCTTCTCCCTAAAAATCAACTGAGATTCACATCCCACAGCACACCCAGGGAGCTGGAGCTCAGAGCTCCAAGCCCCACGTGGGAACAACCTGGGCTGAACTCCACAGCTTGGAGCAAAGATGACTCCAAAAGCCAATGCCATTACTTGCACCTATTACCTGGTTTGATGCAATTCCCTCTGGATGAAGTCACTTTCTGGAGGAAAGGTTTTTATCCCCCCCCAGGAAAACCACAACAGAAAGCCTCATTTTGGGATATGCTTGGCTTTTTGACTCAGCAGTAAATATGCTCCAGACAAGGAAGATGCTGCTCAGGTCAGGACATTTTCAAAGCCTTTCCTCAAGAGCTGCCTCCATTCCCAACGTGTGGCATCACCAAATAAACTCATTCAACCCCAACCCAGGGACTGGCACCTGATGCTGCTTGGTTTGTCTTCTCCAGTGGAATTCAGGAGTCACAACTGAAAGTGAGCTGGAGCCACTGCCAAGAGGAACATCCCAACTACAGCCTGGAGGAGTTCCAGGGATGACACTGTTGGGACACCAGAAGGGGGAGGTTTTCTCCTCACTTTCACTCTTACAATCAGGTAATTTTTCCTTCCTGTTGTGCTGGATCTGGTGCTTTGGGAGCTTCCAACTCCTTAATTCAATAAATTAAGAAATAAGACTGGTTTGCTGCTGGGTCAGTGAGTCTGCCCATGGCAGGGTCTGACCAGCTGAGCCATGGAGAAGGGGAGGGAAGAATCCTGGCTGTGTGAGGGTGGTGAAACATGGAATCAACTCATGAGATCATCCTCATCCTCAGCAGTTTCCCAGGCAAACCTCACACAATGCAGCATGGAGAATAACATGTGGATTTTTTGCCAGCCAATCCCAGTTTTCAACAAATTCCAATTTCCAGGAAACAGTTCAAATTTTTCAGAATTAACTCTTTGATTAGGCTGGGTTTGGCTGGGGGGGGGGTGGTGTTTAAATCATAAGCCTACACCACAAGGTTTTAAAAAAAATAAAACAGAGGGAGTAAGAAACCAGACAGAGCAACCCAAAGCACCTCAATTTCCCTCCAGAGCCCCAAGGATCATCCAAGGCACCAGCAAGGGCTGCAGAGCTTCCCTAAAAAAAAATAAATCACTAAATGCCATCTTTTCCAGATCAAAGACATTAATGCCTTTTTGGCTGGAATTTAATGACAGCACTCAGGAGAACTGAAGCTGAAGGTGGCTTTGGCAAGGAGAGGAAGAACAGAGGCAGCTCCAGCTGGCAGCACAGCCATGGAAGGGGTCAGCCAGCTCCCAAAGAGGAACTGGAGGGGGCAAAGCACAGCTCTTGCTGTTCTCCTCATCTATTATGCAAATGCTGCCCCAGCATTTCTTATCTGAAGAGGGGAAAACGAGCTTCCTGGGGAAAGTGCTTCTGTCCTTCCTTGGAATGCAAACCTTATCAGCCCTGGGCAGCAGTGACGTCAGCCTGGCTCCAGGGTTGCTCTTCTGGCCACACTCACAGCTCAGTTTTCTCCAAGAGGAAAGTCCAGCCATGATTTAAAAGGCTCTGAGCTCCTCACAGGAAGGCTGGGGTTGCGTCAGCACCGAGTTTTCCTTGGGTGGCTGTGGAATTTTCCAGAGGAAGTGGACTCGAGGAATGACTGGAGCCATGTGCCAAGGCAGTTGTGAAGAGACCTGTAATTGCTGCAAAATAAATTCCAGCAGGGTGCAAGCACACTGGAATTTTTCCTGTCTTGACAGAATGGAGAGGGACCACAGCTCCCAAAATTCCACCTACGCCGGGAAATGCTGGACTTTGGAGCTGCTGCTCATTGATCTTGGTGAATTATTAGCAAAGAGTAAGATTTTCTCAAGCTGCTTCCATCTGAAACTCAGTTATTGATTGCTTAAAAAAAACAGGGAAAAAAAAAAAAGGAAGGATTTCTTCAAAGCCTGATGGGGAGAGGCTTGGAAATTAAAGAGTGGAGATACCATCTGAACCTCCAGGATGAAATCATCACAGCAGGGAGATAAACCTATCTGAGATGGGATCTACCCTCAGGGCTGAGCATTTGATGCCTCAAGAGCCTCCTCTAAATGAGAGAGAGGCAGCAGCCTGCAGAGAGCCTGCCCAGAGATCCTGCCCAGGACTTTGCCATGCTTTAATAAAATCCACTGTGGGAGATCTCCCAGGAACTCCAGCTCTGAAATGCCAAAGAAAAACACGTTCCTTGAGATCCACATCTGAGTCACTCAGTGCCCTTCATCTCCACTGATGCTTAAGAAAACCTTCTCCTTTCACTGTAGAAGCAGAGGCAGCACCTCAAGAGCCACAAGGACAAACACAACTCCAGTCAACAGGAATGTTCGGTGGAGAACTTGGAAAAGTTTGGTTTGGGTTGCAGAGATTTTATCAATGGTTTGGGTTGGAAGGGACCTTAAAGCTCATCCAGTGCCACCCCCTGCCCTGGGCAGGGACACCTCCCACTGTCCCAGGGGGCTCCAACCTGGCCTTGGACACTCCCAGGGATGGGGCAGCCACAGCTTCTCTGGGCACCCTGTGCCAGGGCCTGCCCACCCTCCCAGGGAGGGATTCTTTCCCACTATCCCATCTCTCCTGCCCTCTGGCAGTGGGAAGCCATTCCCTGTGTCCTGTCCCTCCAGCCCTTGTCCCCAGTCCCTCTCCAGCTCTCCTGGAGCCCCTTTAGGCTCTGGAAGGGGCTCCAAGGTCTCCCTGGATCCTTCCCTTCTCCAGGTGAACCCCTCCAGCTCTCCCAGCCTGGCTCCAGAGTAGAGCTGTTCTTATCATTAACTTCCCAAAGAACTGGGAGCAGAAATGAAAGCAAAGCTGTCTAACCAGGTTCCAGCTGGAAGCTGCACCACAAGAAATAGGGATGTAAACAAGTTATTATCACGTTTATCGCTGCAGAGTTTCCATGCAGGGCACTGGATTCTGATGCCAAAGAACCCTGGAGTGGCACAGGGCATTCTCTGTCCATAATCCTCCTTGGACTGTGCTGTGTGGAACACCTGGAACATGCAGGAGGCAAAGGTCCACTCCATCTGGAGCAGACAAACCTCATTTCAGCCTGGGAACCCCAACAGCCTGGAGCCATTTGCTTCCCTTAAGTCACTGCACCCCAAGAAGCTGCCCAGGGAAGGTGCAGACACCTCCTGATGGAGGCTGGTTTTCCCCTCTCCATAACTTCTCATGGATATGAGACCAGATCAGAGCATTCCAGGGGCTCAGCAATGCCCAGCTCAAACCCAGGGAGAGCACACAGCTGTCCTGCAGGACAAATGGGAACTGTCCTACCTGCTCTTCCTCCTGTGGCAGGACAAATGGGAACAATCCAAGGATTTCTATCAAGCAAAGCCAACATTCTCCACAAGGAAAAGGAAGAGAAACCAAAATCCACCATCCTACCACACCATCCTTAGGCAGCAGGTTGAGATGTCATCACCAAGCCCACCAAAACACCCACACATCTCTTTAAGGAACAATACCCAAAAAACAGGGAGCAGATCCAGCTTGGCAGCACTGGGAGACAGCCAGAAGCTGTTGGGAAAGACAACAACGACCCAGAAACACTCAGAATTACAGATTCTCCCCCAAAAAAACGAGTTCAGTTGGTTTGTGATCCACACACGCAGCCATGAATCACTCCATTTGCATTCCCTTCTTTTTGCCACTCCTTTATCTAATCAACTTCATTCCAACACTCTCTGGCTTGCAGCCCCTGGATAACCTGCACTCACTGATTCCACACTCCAGGTTATCCTGCTCAGCCCAGAGATTAACAAAGTCAACTTGAGCCAGCTTGGGAAAATAACACAAGGGTGAGCATGGCCATGGGATCAGGCAACCTCTCATCCTGGGATCTGCAGCACCTCACAGTCCAGGAGACACCTCAGCAGAAGCTGGGAAGAAGTGCTCCTTGCTGAAGGGTTTTACAAAGATTTATGATTTATCCTTCCTGTCTTTGCTTTCAGTTTTCTGTGTTGCCACTCACAGGGGTTATTTTTATTTCTAATGGCTGCCTAAGTGCTCTCCATTAACAGGCTCTGAGGAACTTCCTGCCCCCAAAAGTGTTGTGTGTGCAATAATCACAGGATGGGGCAGCAGGACACGGCTCCTTCTGGCAGCCTTGGAGCTGCTGTCACCTCCTGGGAGCATCTCTGAGGACAACAGCCTCCTCCTCCTACCTGGCACTGATGTCCCACAGAGTTTGGGGTCTGGACCATGAGCCCTGAGCAAAGGAAAGGTTGGAAAAGACTTCCAGGATCATCAAGTCCAAGTTGTGCCTGATCCCCTTGTCACCCACCCTTGCCCAGTCCTTCCTTGGACACCTCCAGGGATGGGGACTCCAAACCTTTCTGGGCAGCCCCTTCCAAGGCCTGAGAACCCTTTCCAGGAGGAAAGTCCTCCTGATGTCCAACCTGAGCCTCCCCTGCCACAGCTTGTCTTTTAAGTGTGGGAACAGCTTTTAGGTCAGGATGTCAGGACCAACTTTGAGAGCTGGAAATGACATTCACTTTGCCATGCTGCTCCTCTGCTGAAACAGCATTCCCTGGAGACAAAATCCAGGTGGGAAAGAAACCAGTGCCCAGACCTGCAGCATGGGATTCCTTGGTTAACAACACCCTGTGCCACCCCAGCCAAGGGGCAGCAATCCCAACACTGCCCTCGCCAGTGGGCCCAACTCAGAGAATTATGGAATATCCTGAGATGGAAGAGACCCACAGGGATCATCCAGTCCCACCCTGGCCCTGCTTAGGACACCCCAAAATCCCACCCTGTCCCTCAGTGTTGCCCAAACACACCTGAAGCTCTGGCAGCTTTGGGGCTGTGACCAAACCCTGGGGAGACTGTTCAGTGCCCAACCACCCTCTGGGTGGAGAAGCTTTCTCTGAGATCCAACCTAAAGCTCCCTGGCATAGCTCCAGCCCTTCCCTGGGCTCCTGTCACTGGTCACCAGGGAGAAGAGCTCAGTGCCAGCCCCTCAGGAATGAAATCCTCAGTGCTTTGGGACTGCAACCACCAGCAGGTCCCACACCACTGTGTTGCTTCATGTGCTCCTGGAACAACCAGATTAACTTGGATGCAGGTGGGATAAAGGCCTATGGCAACAACAGAAGGATTAAAGTGAATTATTTAGCCTTTGCTCCCAGCTCAGGGTCAGAACATCTTGCACTGCTCCATGTTTCTTCAGAGAACATATTTCATTCTCTATCCGTGAAATGCTTTGCACAACACAGAGCTCCACTGGCAACACAGGGAGAGAAAGAAGGAATTTGGGACTCAGCAAAAAATCAGGCCCAGCCTGGGGCATCAGAACTCGTTCTGGAGATGGGGAGCAGGGGCACAGACAGCCAAGTTATCCCTCTAATGGATCATAAAGTGTCCTGGCTTGTTTAAGTGTTCGATGCCTGAGGAGGAAGGAGGGGGAGGAACAGTGTTACCAGCATTGCAACCAAGATGTATAAACTTCTTGGAATGCTCATCCTAAGCTTGGCAAAAAATAACCAACCCAAAGCATAGAGCAGCAACTGCACTCTCACAGAATTATGGAATGGTTTGGGTTGGGAAGGCCTTAAAGCTCATCCCATTCCATTCCCACTGTCCCAGGTTGCTCCAAAACCTGGCCTTGGACAGTCCCAGGGATGGGGCAGCCACAGCTTCTCTGGGCACCCTGTGCCAGGGCCTGCCCACCCTCCTTCCCAATATCCCATCTAACCCTGCCCTCTTTCAGCTTGAAGCCACTCCCCCTTATCACTCTTATAAAATGCCTCTCTCCATCCCTCTTGTCAGCTCCCTTCAAGCACTGAAGGGAACTTTGTGAATTCCTTCCAAAAAGGCCAATCCACATGGGACAATCCCACTGGAGGCTCAAACACTGCAGCCTCTTCTTCTCTAAAATTCAAGGAGAAACACTTGTCCCTGAATCCACCAGGTTTAAATCTCTGTTAGATTTTAACCCTCCTCACCCCCAGCAACCAGCGATGCTGGAAATTCTCTGCTTCCTCCAGGTTATCAGCCTTAAACTGCTGTTGTTCAGAGAATGGATTAAACCCTCCTGCTCCCAATGGAAAGGGAGTTTAGTTTCCCTGTTCCTGGCTATCTGCTGTTTGAGCTCTCTCATCCCTTCCACTCTGGAAGGCCGTGGTTTGTTCCTTCCTCCAGCCTCTACCCGAGGGAGCTCCATCTCCCTGGAATCACTGACATCCTCAGCTCTGCCCTGGCAAAGCTCTGCTGCTTACACAACCCCTGTGGAGGAGTTTTCCAACCTCCATGGAGCAGTTTTCCAACCTCCACAGCACATTAGTGAGGAGCAGGGCCACGTGGGCTCTGGAAGCAGCAGGAATGTTAACGGGCAGCTGTGGCCTGAGCCAGTTCTTGTGACGCCTGGGAAGGCTGGACCTGCCAAGAGCTGGGATCCAGCAATTAGGGAAAGCCCAGAGGCTATAAATAGACCCAGAGGTGAATGCCATGGCACTGCTGGGCATCCTGCTTCCCAGGAAGAGTGGAACAATCGCAGGTGTGTTGCATGTTAAACTTGGGAGCTGTTTGATCCCAAACCTGCCCCTCTGGAGAAGAGCACAGAGGTATCTGGGGAAAAGGTGGGGCTGTGCAAACCACTGCACTGCCACGAGGGAGTTGGGAGCCTGTCAAATGTGGGGCATGATGGCACAGCCACAGCCCAGGGCCAAGTCACATCACCAAGTCTGGGTCCAAGGCAGAAGTGGGAATTACACTTTCACTTTGTTAAAAAGCTTTTCCACAACTTGTTTCTGCAGGTTCATTTCCTCCACAAGCTTAAACCATAAAAAACAAAGAGGTGCATCAAAGACTAGTTTTAAATTCTCCTACAGAGCCTGTTTTGAAGATCCAAGAAGCATCCACAGCTCCCTTATGTCACAGGGAAAAGCAGGGAACCTGTATTCCCAAAACACACCATCAACACCGTAAATCCCATCTCTGGGCTCCCACCAAGAGTGAGATGGACCCAAAACTGGTGACCACAGGCATTGCTCTTCCCCAGCAGCTCCTGGGCAGCACTAAGAGCCCAAACTCTCCCAAACCAAGCCCTGCCTAGTGAGTCCATGATTCCCAAGGAAGGAGCCTTGGGCACAGCAATCCCGGTCAAGGCCACGGTGACTGTTCATGACTCACTGCCCGGAGCTGCCAAGCAGCTGATGTCACTCTCATTGACATCATCTCCATCACATGGCTCTGGACAGCAGGACCTGCCCCATCCCCGACCCAGGGAGAGCCCAAACCAACAGTCAGCGTGGTAATTAAGGTGCTGTAAGTGAAGATTGTAATTAAACGTAGCGTGTAATTAAGCGTATCCTGTAACTGCTCTGGCACTGCTGCTGCACCAAGGATAACCTTCAAACTGTTATGAAACTGTGAACTCCTCTTGGAAAAGAGAGTGATCTTCAAAAATCAGCTTTCCTTTGAGAAATGCAAATAAAAATCCCGGGTCACATTCATGACTAAGCCCTGAAACCATCCAATTCCACGGGGCACCACATTCCTGGCATTCTTAGCCTTGCTCTTCATTAAAACAAACTCTTCCTCATGCTCATCATGGTTCACACCTTCCTCCAGTGCCTCACAGACATCAGGCAGAAGGAGAAGCTCCCATTTGCCTTTGGGAAGAGCTTCCCTGCATCCCTCTTTGCCCCAGCACACAATAATTGTGTGCCCACAAGTTCCATGACAAGCTGCTGGAAGACTGCCACCCTTCCCAAGAAACTGCTAATTGGTTTTCCTGCAGGTCAAAGAATCATGGAATAGTTTGGGTTGAAGATCATCCCATTCCACCTCTTGCCATGGGCAGGGACACCTTCCACAATCCCAGGTTGCACCAAGCCCCATCCAAGATGTCCCTGGGCAAGACATCTGATATTTTTCCATGATTCTGAACCAAAAGATGTTGTGACATTAGAACTTCCCATCAAACAAGTCCCACATTCAGCTGGGATATTTATACAGGGATTCACAAGTGAATATTCCATGTACACAGGTTAAATAGTTGACAAGAGAAACAAAACAGGAATTATATTCCTGGACTTTCAGGCTGTCTGGCTCCATTTTCTCTTTCACACAGGTCAGAATCAGGACTTCCAGAAAAAAAGGGCAGTCAGAGGCAACAAACCTGACTCCACACTGTAAATCCACTGAGCAAAGACTCATTTCAAGACATATAATTCCTTTTCTTTTTTGGAGCTGTACTTAATCAATCTCCAGACACTTTTGCTATCCACAAGTCCTGCTTCTTGTCACAGACATTTGTCAAGGCCTCAAAGGGAGTCACCACAACTTGCAGGAGTCTCTTGGCTCCCCAAAAACCTCCGCCAGCCTCCCCAAAACCTCCTCCAGCCTCCCAAAAACTCCTCCAGCCTCCCCAAAAACTCCTCCAGTTCCCCAAAAACCTCCTCCAGCCTCCCCAAAAACCTCCTCCAGTCTCCCCAAAAACCTCCTCCAGCCTCCCCAAAAACTCCTCCAGCCTCCCCAAAAACTCCTCCAGCCTCCCCAAAAACTCCTCCAGCCCCCCAAAAACCTCCTCCAGCCCCCCAAAAACCCCCTGCAGGCCCCAGGGAAGAGGGATGAGCGGAACACCTCCGCTCCCACGCACCAGTGGCTGGACTCTCCTCTGCACACTCAGCTCTCCCCGATGTTTTAGCTCCACTCAGTGGCCACAAGGCTCCAGTAACCACTTCACTCCGGGGTTACAAACAACAAGCATCTCCAGTTTGACCAACCCCAACTCCTCCCATCCCACCACTCACCTGGGCAGGAGCGGGGACCGGGGCTTTGGCTTTTCCTTGTCCTTCTCCCGCTCCCGGTCCCTGTCCCGGTCTCGGTCCCTGTCCCGGTCCCTGTGCTGTCTGTCCTTGTCATCTCTCTTCACTCTCTCTCTCTCCCGTTCCCACTCTTCTTTCCGGCGCTGCCGCTCCTTGTCGCGCTCCCGCTCCCGCTCCCGCTCGCGCTCCCGCTGCCGCCGCTCCCGCTCCCGCTCTCGCTCCCTCTCCCGCTCCCTCTCCCGTTGTCTGTTCTCTCTTTCCCTTTCCCGTTCTCGTTCTCTTTCCTTTAATCAACAACAACAACAACAAAACAAAACAAAAAAAAAAACAGAGAGAGAGAGAGAGAAAAACCGTTGTGATGTTGCGGGAACGTCTCCCGGCAAAGCGGGCGACGAGTTCGGACCCCTCCCGTGTCACAGCAAAAGGGTTGAGGTCAATAAAGCTGCAGGTCAATAAGCTGGAGATCAATAACCTGGATACAAAGAGTCTGGAGATCAATAATCTGGAGCTTGCTGGCCATCTCTGCTCGCTGAGCAGCAGAACCTGGACATAAACACAGCACCACATCATACCCATCACAATTACGGTTTCCAAAGGCAACAGGCAGGTTAATTTGGGTTATTAAGCTTATTTAATAAGCGTGTTGATGTTTACAAGCCTTTCATTGCTAATCATTTTTGTAACAGGGTAATTAACTGGACAAGAATGAAAATAATTGGTGGTGCCCCTGTTTCTGCACAACAATAAGGTTTTGCTGCAAAAGGAAGACCAGTTTCTAAAGGATTTGGTGAAAACCATGGAAAAACTACCTACTGAGCAGGATTCTTTTGGTGACTACCCTAGAGGCACAAAGTTTGCACAAGGGCAAAAGAAATAGGACAGAAGGGGGTTCAGAACCTTATTTTCATGGAGTTCTATTCCTGGTGTAACACCATCCAAAGGCACCTGGAATTTTAGCACTTGGCTGGTGCTTTCCTGTCTCAGTCTCTGATGTGCAGCTCCAACCAGCAGTGGAGAGTCAGGCCAGAGAGCTGCTACACAGAGCACACCTTCCCAAATCTAATCCTTGCCATCATTCCCAAGAATTAACAAGGAAATTGTTCCTCAGCCAGGTTATTTCCTAGAAACTCCTTCCTGTTCCAAAGTGTCCAAGAATGGCTGCAGGTGTGGCTGCAAGCACTGCCAACTGCCTGGCACATGAGGAGCAGCCAGAGTGCACGAGGAGGGACCACTTTCCCATCTCAGACATGGAATTGCTCAGGTTGGAAAAGACCTTGAAGAACATCAAGTCCAACCACCAGCCCAGCACCACCACCACGGCCACCACCAACCACATCCCCTGGTGCCACATGGTTTTCAGACACTTCCAAGGATGGGGACTCCACCACTGCCCTGGGCAGCTGTGCCAGGGCTGGACAGCCCATTCCAGGAAGAAATTCCTCCTCCTGTCCAACCTGTCTCTCCCCTGGCCAAGATGAGGCCGTTCCCTCTCCTCCTGGCCCTTTTTCCCTGGGAGCAGAGCTCGACCCCTTCAGTTCCCCCCTCCTGTCAGGGAGTTGCAGAGAATTCCAGATGCCCCCTGAGCCTCCTTTTCTCCAGCTGAGCCCCCCCCCAGCTCCCTCAGAAGTTCTCCAGACCTTTCTCCAGCCCCATGAACACGCTCCAACCACCCCTCGATGTCCTTCTTGCCAGGAGGGGCCAAAACTAATCCCAAAATCCCAGGTGTGGCCTCAACAGCGGCCAACGCAGAGGGACAGTCTGTGGCCACACTGTTTTTAATACAAGCCATGGGAAACATGGCAGGGAGCAGAAAAACACCCTGGAAGATGTGGGAAGGAGGAGGGTGGGAAGGGGAGTTACCTTACTTACTCTGTAGTTCCGGTAGGGATCAGGGTCTGTGTACTGAACCCTGAAATTCTCATACTGCCCACCACGCCAGAACCGTTCTATGTCATAGTCATAATAGGGATCTGAATAGGGATCAAGCCTACAATGAAAAACAGGGAATGTTACTGAGGGAAGTGGCAGTTCTAGGTCAGGTCTTAGTCCCTGTGACAGGAGAAAACACCTTCCACGGAGCAGGATCACACCAAGAGGTTTCTTTTCTGCACATCCCAACCAGGCAGTCTTTTTTTAAGTGAAGCTTATCAGAGAAAAGCACAGACCTTTCTTGATAAACACCAGAAAAAAAAGAACCGAATTGAGCCTTCAAATCAATGAGGGAAAAAACACAGAAAGTGCTTTTTATAACCACTTCCAATGTCTGCAGAGGGAACAGGGTGTGTTTTGCCTCCTTGATTGAGAGCTGGGGTTTCTGTTCATGCACCCACAGCCAATCCCTCAGGAGTGGGAGGGATGGTGACCTTTTAATTCCCTGCATCCCAGTGCCACCAGCGCAGGACATGAGCTGCTGCTGAGCTTTCCACTGGGAGAAGTGGAGCTTCTGCCCCTGCACCTGGAATTACTCCATGGGATGAAGGCAACCACTTCTCCAGCTGATATTCCAGTGGGAATCAGGTGCTGGCCCCTCCAGCACACCAGTGAATGGTGAGCACGTGGCACATGCTGCTCAACTGCCACAATTTTTATTAAAAGGATTTAAAACCCACCCTCCTCAAGTCTGTTTCCTCCAGTGGATTTCTATTAACATTATTTTCTGGTTTTAATTCCCAAACTCAACAACATCCAACCACCTGGAGTACAAATATCACTGTAAGGATGGGGAGGTGGGTACAGGGAACAAGAAACTTCCAGGGCCACAGAGGAGGCAGTGGCAGAGCTAAGAGTACAAAGCAAGTGCTCCCAAAATCCAGATTATCCAAAATGAGATTCTGTTTTATAAGGAATAAAAGGCCCTTTTTTATTTTAGAAGTGCCAAATAACCTAAACCAGGTTAAGGTGTAAGTGCTGCCCTGTGAGTGAAGTGGTACCTGTGTTTCTTCCAGTGCCTTAAAATGGTTTAAAAATTCTATTTTTGACTGAAGCAAAAAGTCAAGGAAAAGACAACCAGGGAATCTAAACCATGGATACTTAACTCAGCAACAAACTCCTGATGCCAACCAGAAACCAGCCTGGATTCAGTGACATCAGGTGTTCAAAGAGACACAAAAGAAAAATCTCAAGTAACACCAAAAAGGAAACTCCACTTTTTAACAGGCCCTCAAACCCCAATTTCCCCTTCCTGTAATATTTGTGGAGTTCTCATCCACTGAAAAAGGATCACTGCTGGGTGTTTAGACAATTCAGTGCTTAAATCCTTAGCAAATAATTGGGATAATCTAAAAACAATCCAATATATCCATCCAGTCAACAACCTGCCCAGCACAGCTGGGACAGGGCTCTGTGGCCTCGGAAGTTTGAAGTGCAATGGAAAAAGGAAAAGGGAATATTTTCTTACAGTAGCAACAGTACTGGAATCAAAGACCTGCTTACCCATAGTTAATGTTTTCTTTGATGTCCACCTCCCTATAGTCATCCAAAAAAGAAAAAGGGATTCATGAACTATTTAGACAACTCCATATGTCACAAGACATTCCTGAAAGCATTTATCCACATCCCAGCTGCACCTCCAGTGCTCAGTTTGCTGCAAGGTGTCAAACTGTGCAATGAATTGTGAGAAAAAAATCATCACATTCTAGAGTTTGCAGCAGCTTTGTAACTTTTGCCTTTTACACACAATGAAAGGTGTTTTAATGCCAGAGCCTGTTTATACATCCTTGAATTTTCAGGAATTCCAGTTGTTTGGTGACTTTAGCACTGGCTGCATTTAATATTTTTTTTAATACCAGTGAAGCCCAGATGCTGATTTTTACAGACAATCATTAAATACTGTATGAGCAACCCCCAGAGCACTGGGGGAAATCTCAGGTGCCACTCAAAGCCTTCTCAGAGGAGCAGAAGGCCAAGAGCCATTTCAACCCAGGAAAATAAAAATATTTTCAAAGATTCTTTTGTTTCAGGCTGCAGAACTGAGGACACAGGTTTAAAAGCAAGGAAAGGAATTGCACTCCAGAGCAAATCAAATATGGATCAAAAGCTGAACCTACTCCTTACTCCTTTCCAGAGTTCTTTTGCAGCTCATTCACTCTCAAACAGAACCAAGCCTTGCAAACACCCTGGGAGCAGAAATATTTCCATTATCTGCCCATGGAGGAAGAGCAGAGGATGCAGGAGCAGGGGCAGATCCACCTGTATCCCTGCAGAACACCAGCCTCTCTCAAAATCTCTCTTCCCATTCCTTTTTTCTTGGCTCAGGAACTTCTGAACAGGTTTCCAAGAGCTGAGTCTGAGGTCTTCAATATTTTAAATTTTACCTCCTTAAAAACCCAATCACCTGAACACTTAAGTTTGGGCTGGTAACAGGTCTGTTTTCTGACCAGTGTCAGTTTAGCTGGGACCAGTTCAGATGGCTGGCAAGACCAGCTGCTGCCCCAGTGGCCTTGCAAGGAAAGCCCGAACTGAACACGCTCCAACTTTGCAGCCCAACCTTTAATAATTTAAAATTCTCATGGTTGGGATAAGGCAAAAAATGAGGGAAACCAGTCAGAAGAATGCACTGGTGAGAGGTACATAATAAATAACTGGAGAGTGTCCATGAGGGACTGGAATGCCAAGGAGATTGAAGGCAAGGAAGGTTTAAAGCCTGGGAAGGAAGGTGGGGCTGAACTGGAGCGAGACAAGTTTTTAACCTCTGCTTTGTGGAGCCTGCTCCTACGTTTTGAGGTGAGCATTCCCACACACTGGAGGAACAAATTCACCAAATCCTGCCTCACACTGCACTGCCTTTCCCCCCCCATGCACTGCAGGGAGGTCAGAGCAAGCCTGAGCCTTACGCTGGGTCTCGGACGTCCCGGGTGATCCGATAATTCCAGTCGCGGAAAAACTCGTTTTCCTTGTCAAACTCCCTCTCATCTTCTCCAATAGTCACAGTGAATCTCTTCTCCTCGAAGTCAGGCTCCTGCTCCTTTCTCATAGTTGCTTTTTTTAAGACCTGTCATAACACAAAAACAGTGTAAAGAGAGAACGTTTCTGAGGCACAGGAAAATTCCACCATCAAAGTCCTTCCCCTGGGGAGAAAACCTTCGACTAAAGCAGCTGCTTCTGCCTGAGCCTCAGAGTGTGCAGGGTTGATGATTCACTCTTCTAGGAGCTCAGAACAACAGGAAATAGAAGTTTCACCCCTGCTGAGATCAGACACCCAGAGAAACAGGTAATGAAGTGAGAGAAACTGGATCAGCTTAAAGCTTTGCTTTGTGGAGAGCCTGGCTCCAGAGCCACAAATTCTCAGCATTTTTTAAATATAACCCCCCCCCCCCACACCTGGAAATCAGCTCCTCTTGGCTGAGATATACAACAAAACATCATTAATAGGTTAAAAGGCAAAAGGAAGAGGGGAAGAGCAAGATGCTCGTGCTCCCAAAAGAGCTCTTCCAGCATCCTGCTCCCAAAGAAACAGGCCAGTGGATTTTGGAGACAGGCAGCACCTCCTTGAGGAAGGAATTTACCTCCTTAGCATGTCGGAGTCCTCTCTCCCAGGCACTTTCTGTTGGAGGGTCTGGAGGAGGTGGAGGCAAGATTTCATCAACCACTGGCCCTCCCTGTCAGGGAGGTGAGAAAAGAGGAGACAGAAGCTCAGTTAGTTTTAAGGAGCAAAATCAAGCTTTGCAAAGTTACCTCAGAGTAATTCCAGGTACTCTGGAGAAACCTCAGCAGGACATAAGCTGGGAAACACATGGAAAAATATTCCCCCTCTGTAAGCAACTCCAGGACAACCATTTAAAAGCCATACATCTAATTATGGGCTGAATTTTGCTGAAGGATTAGTTAAAGAAAAAAAAATATCTTCACTTCTCCTAGAGCAGGAGACAAATCATACAATCATGGAATGGTTTGGGTTGGAAGGGACTTCTCCTGGAAAGGACAACTTCCACTATCCCAGGCTGCTCAGGGCAACCCAACCCAGCTTTGAGCAGCTCCAGGGATGGGGAAGGTGGTGCAGAAACCATAAATGCAGAGCAAAGCTGTCCATACCCAAGGGTTGGCTGGCATCAGAGGGTGAGGGCCCATGGGAGGGGCTCCATTGGGGGAGAAGGGCTCAGGCTTGGAGATCAAGGAGTAGTTTCCTTTGTCATTCACTCCAGGGTGAATAAAGCGACAGTTCATGCCCCAGGTGCAGTGACCTGTGGGAACACAGAGCTGTTAGACCCCTGCTTGCCTCAGCAGGCACCAGTTCAGCCCCACAACCAGTGAAAAACCCATCAGCCACTTAAAATCCATCAAGGAATAACGTTGTCTCAGGTATTTCTCTTTTCTTCTTTCCAGTTTTGTTGAGATTTAGCTGTTTTCACACACATGGAAAGACATTTGGCACCCCTCACCCTCCCAGAGGGGACAAATCCAGACACAGATGGATGAATGTACAAGAAACTCATGGTGGGGAGAAGGGAAGGATGGACACACACCATTCATAAATGCAGAAATGAGGCCATGAGCTCCTCAAATGTTATTAATGGCCAACACCTCCAATTAGGAGGTTTGTTTGTCCCAAATAAACAGTGCTCTGGAGAGGCAGGGAATACAATCCTGGGATGGTTTGGGTTGGAAAGGACCTCAAAGCTCATCCAGTTCCATGGGCAGGGACACCTCCCACTGTCCCAGGTGGCTCCAACCTGGCCTTGGACACTCCCAAGTGCCCTGTGCCAGGGCCTCCCCACCCTCCCAGGGAGGGATCTCTTCCCCATATCCCACCTCACCCACCCTCTGGCAGTGCCTGAGCCCCAGTGTAAGGGCTCACACTCCTTCCCCTGACACAGGGCCCTGTCACTCACGTCCAGGTGGCCACACACAAAGCTCTGCAAGCCACAGATGCCACAGCCATGGACAGAATTCCCAGTGGCTTCCCAGCCCCACGTGAGCAGCACCTGCTCTCAGGGGTGAACAGGAGCAACATTCCCTGAGCTGGTGCCAAATCCAAGCCCAACTGGGGTAGATCCTGCAGCCTGAACTCTGACCCTGGCAAATATTCCAGGCTCCACGAGGTGTGTGAATTGTTAAAGCCTCGGGAACAAAAAGCTCTCCCTGCCCAGGGACTCCACCAGCAGCACCAACACGCCACAGGCACCACGTTTGACACTGGGAAACATCCAGGAAACTGAGGTGGGATATCTGGAAACCCCCACACTGCACATGATGCAAGGAGAGGAGACTCCACCCTGGTCTCCACCTGTCTTTTCATCTCAGATTTTCAGGAATTGTCTCAAGGGAGATTGCAAATAAAAGCAAATAAAGGAACAAACACCGAGACGAAGCTGGAGGAAGTGGAAGAGCAATAATCAGTTTAAATAAGAAAAGTTTTATAAAACCTGGTCTCTATACTAAAAAAAAACAACTCAGGATTGTCTAAGCCAGCTGCCATGCAGTTGTACAAACTTTGGGGAAATGTCTTATTAAGAGGAACTACAAGAAAATAGAATCACAGAAAGGTTTGGGAGGGACTTTAAAGCTCATCTCATTCCACCTCCTGCCACGGGCAGGGACACCTTCCACTACCCCAGGCTGCTCCAACCTGGCCTTGGACACTTCCAGGGATGGGGCAGCCACAGTTTCACTGTTTTATTCCAAAACCACCAGCGAGTTTTCCTTTATTTGCTTCTCCAGGCTCATCACACTCGGGGCAAAGCCCTTTATGCATAGTGGCCCTATGGAAATTCAGCATTGGCCACCAAGGAACAGGAAGGTGACACTGAGGACACCTGAGTTTATGATGTAACAGCATTTTAAGGGGTAGAAAGAACCCAAGCAGGACAAATACCAGCCCCTTTGTCTCACCAGAGGGCTGTTACCTTTCATGAAGAAGCGGCAGGTGGGACGTGGCCTCACTTTTCTGTCATTGGGGTCTTTCACTTCTCCTTCTTCCAAGTCATCGTCCTGGAACAGACAGACAAGCTGACATTTCACAGTATGGTCAAGTATCAGTCACTGAAAACACACCCTGGAGCAAAAACACAGGGGAGAAACAATGTGGAGTTACACTGAATCCCCCAGAGCACCCTCACAATGTGCTGCTGCCAACAGGGAGATGCAGTTTTGGTGTTTGAAAGGTGACTGGAAAAGCACAGAATCCCAGGATTATCCAGGCTGGAAAAGCCCTCCAAGGTCACTGAGTGCAAGCTGTGACCTATCCCCACCTTGTCACTGATGCCACATCCTTCCTTGGACACCTCCAGGGATGGGGACTCCAAACCTCCCTGGGCAGCCCCTGCCAAGGCCTGGCCCCTCTTTCTAGGGAGAAATTCCTCCTGATGTCCAACCTGACCCTCCTCTGGTGCAGCTTGAGGGTGTTTCCCCTTGTCCTGCTGCTTTCCTGGGAGCAGAGGCCTTCAGGTGTTTGGCACCACAGCCCAGGGTTTCAAGCTGCAGCATTTTACCATCCCCTGTGCATTAAGATCTTCATCCCTCACCAGCCTGGCTGGGTGCTTTGAGCTGACAGCAAATCCAAGGCAGCTAGAGGCAGCCCCATGTTCTTTTGGGTAAAACAAGCTAAATTTTGTGATCTTTCCTTCCTGCTTCCCTTCAGAGCCTTTAAACTGGAGTGTCCCTGCTCAGCACTCCTGTCACCCCTCTTTAGCTCAAGTCAAATTCCTTCTGCTCCCAGGTCTTCCCTCTCTCTGCTTCCCTCTCTCTGTTTCCAGCACATGAAACACATCTGGAGAGGGAGAATGTGGATGGGTCTTCCCTGTGCCTGGCACTTGCAGCAACAGCAGTTTTCTGTGTGGAAAAGATGAGGCAAATTCTCTACTTGGATCAATTTAGCAGCTGGAAAGGAAGAAAAACCCATCACTTGGCTGTAGATAAACAAAGGATGGGCAGAGAGGTGGGTTTACAGCTTTTCCTGCTGCATTCCCCAGGGTCAGGCAGGGAGAGCTCTCCTGAACAACAGACTGAAAAGCTCACACTTATATTCAAATTAAATTTTGCATTAATATTCCCCTCCCTCCACACACCAGGAGCCTGGAAGCAGAACAAAATGCAGAGCCTGAAGTTGTCCCCAAAAGCTGGGCATGGCATTCAGTGATCCATGAATGGAATAACCAGCTCCACTCTGCTGCTTTCAAAAGAACTGTGTGAAGTCCTGAACAAAAGGGGAAGTATTGATTTCTGTGAGGTCTCCTTGGAATTAGGCAGCTGGGAATGCTGTTATGAGTTCATGTCTGAAAACCAGGGTACAGATTCATGGTATGCTTTGTAAGGAGAGCACTCCCAGGAATGCCCTGGATCTAAAGGAAAGCATTCATATTTTAATCAAGGAGCAGCCAGGGACTCAGGACTCCAGGAATTAATTTTTTTTTCCTCACTCAATAAGTGCTGGAATTCCTTGTAAATGAATCCTTTGAAACACCTGTTTTCCCAAAGTTTCATGAAATCACCTGCAGGAATGGGCACAGGGAAGGAAAATTCATTTTTTAAAGCACTTGAACTTGTCAAAGCACCAGTAAGAGTAAAAAACACACAAAATATGATTCTCCAATAAAAAGGGAGGAGGGTGTCCCAGGGAGGCTCCATGGCCAGGTCAGACACATGGGAATGGGGGCTGGAGGACACACCATCTCCCCTCCTCAGCTCAGACCCCACCCTGTCCCCAGGACATTCCCAGTTTTGGAATGCAGAGCCAGCCAGGTGCTCTGGACCAGCAACTTCCCTTGGCACTCCCACTGCTGGGATATAATTCCACACCAGGAGCCCACAGGAGAGTTTTTACTCCACTGCTGGAATCACTTGGTCCTGTTTTCATCTGCCTGGAAGCGGGAAACTGGGATTAAGCTGCAGTAAACAAGTGCTGCACTGCAGAGCTCCCCACCTGAAGACAAACATGGATAAAGATGCTTTTCCCCCTAATTCCCACAACAATTAAGCCCCATTTTTGACTTTTCTGAAGAGCTGTGTTTGTTCAGGGCTGTGAACAGGACTGCACCCCCCTGAATCACGTGGGAGGTGTTTTCCAGAAAGCCCAGCACCTTCCATTCCTTTTCCACACATCCAGATGCTGCTGGATCCCAACACACAGCTCAGGCTCTGGGAGGTCCCACACCCCCCTGATGATTTGAGCCCCAGCCCTTCAATTTAACTGAGGAGGCAGCTCAGGGACACCTAATTCCTGGCTCAGGGATTTCTCTGAGAGCTGAGGCAGAACAGCTTAAAGCACAGGAGCATCAAAGCTCACTTGGGGTGGCTCTGACAACACCTGGCACAAAGCTTTGATCCAGCACATGGGATCTATGGAGTGGCCTTGCCTCCGTGAAAAGGGTGTTCCTGGCACACAGCTCACATGGACATTCCTATGCCAGGAGGAAGGAACTGCCATCTGGGAGCCAAAGAGCTCCAAACCACGAGGACAGGCCTCTCCCTCTCCCACTTACATCGATTTCCCCATCATCGATCTCTCCATCATCTTCTTCTTTCTTCTTCTCCTTGAGGGAATCCTGCCCATCCTTCTCATCATCACTTTTGCTGCTGGATTTCTTCTCATCTTCAGCAGCATCATCTCCTTTCTCCTCCTCCTCCTCCTCCTCCCCAGTTGCCTTCTCCCCGTCCTCCTCGGCGGCCGCGGCGCTCGGCTCCTCGGGAACCTCCTCGTCGTAGTCCAGCTCGTGCTCATCCAGCTCCCTGGTTACAGAGGAAGCCTCATCTCCCAGGTCATTTGTCCTGTCTTCCTCCTCCCCCTTCCTGGCTCTGGGGCTCTTCAGCTCCACGCTCTGCTCGTTGGGGTCGGATTCCTGGGATTTGGCCTCGCTCAGCCGATCCTCCTCATCCGAGTGGTTCTCCTCTTCCCCACGGCTCAGGGCCCTGCCTGGCTCCTCCTCCTCCTCACCCAGGATGCTGCCTCGTCCTCCTTCTCCATCCAGCTCCTTCTCTGAGCCACTTTCCTTCAGGATTTCTTCATCAGAAAGCTGCTGATCCTCTTCCTGGGGAGAGCAGAGGTGTCGCTCCGGGCTGTCGGAAACGTCCATCAGTGCCCAAAGGTCTGCAGGGAGAGAAGGACTCTGGTTATAAGGGGCAAACTGGGAATTCCAGGGAGTTTGCCCTTCTGGGTTTCACCTCCTAAACAAGGAAGGGTTGTTTGAAGTCCTGAGAGGTTATTTCAAAGGTCATTTGAGTTCCTGGAAGGTCCAGGCCCTGGCACAGGGTGCCCAGAGAAGCTGTGGCTGCCCCATCCCTGGGAGTGTCCAAAGCCAGGTTGGAGCCCCCTGGGACAGGGGGAGGTGTCCCTGCACATGGCAGGGATGGGATGAGATGGGCTTTGAGGTCTCTTCCATCCCAAACCATTCTGGGATTCCATGAATTTGTGGTTTCTTACAGCACCCTCAGGAAGGAAATTCAGTTTAAGCTGCACAAAGAAGTGACTCCAACATTGCCCCAGGCCAGGGTGTGCCACCCTTCCCACACAGTGATGGAGCCTGAGGTTGGAATTTCATAGAATCCTGGAATGTTTGGATTGAAGGGACCCTAAAACTCAACCCATCCCACCCTCTGCCCTGGGCAGGGACACCTCCCACTGTCCCAGGGGGCTCCAACCTGGCCTTGGACACTCCCGGGGATGGGGCAGCCACAGCTTCTCTGGGCACCCTGTGCCAGGGCCTGCCCACCCTCCCAGGGAAGGATTCCTCCCAATATCCCACCTCTCCCTGCCCTCTGCCAGTGGGAATTGGGGGCTCAGTGCTGAAATCCATCAGGATGGGAAGTGTGGGGAACACACAGAGTCTCTTCCAAGAGCTCAGGGCTGGGAATGAGGAATGCAGGGGAGTTCTGTTCCCTCTGCTTCTCCATCCCCTTGGCAGGACCAGGCTGCTGGCTCTGTGTCCTGTCCCCTGCCAGAAGAGGGGCTGAAAACATAAAATCAATCCAACCCACTCCCAGAAGCACCTTGAGTCTGTATTTCAGGATCTAACTCTGCCCTTCTCGAGCCCAGGGACCAATCAGCTCATTGACATCAACACCAGCAGGGCCCAGAGAAGCAGAAAAGTCACATTTTAAGCTTCCTACCAGCCCCTCTTGGTTCTCTGCACATCTGAAGTTGGTTCTTGCTCTCAAGTTTTGATTTCCTGACAAGTCCTGACTCAAATCAAAGGCAGCAGCTCCCTCCTGGTGCCAACAGGATGGATCTGAGGCAGCTGAAGTCCTTGCTGAGCACACAGAGCTGGAGGCTGAGTTTATAAATCCCTGCACAAATTGTTGTTGGCTTCAAGAACGAGGTTGGAGCAGGGATTTTAATTGCCCAAGTGTCTGAGAAGTTACTTTGTGTGAACACAAAGGTCAGCCCAGAGAGGCCACCACAGATATCAAAGCTGTCAGGGGCACAGGGACTCAGGAAATTTGTTTTCTGATTTCTTGCAAATAAGCAGCAGGAAAAAAAAGAAAGCATTTCAGTGCAGAAAATGCCTTTTTGTGTTTGACATCAAGACCTTAAAGGGATTGGGGGGGGAAATAAATGTTCTCCCACCAGTTCAGGTGATGAGGACAAAACTCTCCCCTCCACAGCTCTTACAAAAACCCAGTTATAATAATTTCCTATTAATTTCCATCAGCAGAAATGATAAGAAACACAATAAATGATGGCCCAAGTGAAAAGGGGTCACAAAATCCAGGCAGTGAGGGGTTTTTTTGGTGGTGTCTTTCCCTGGAGATAAAGGATTTACATCCCCCCCTGGTGCCTCTCTCTGCACTTCAAGTTCCTCCAGGTCTTATTCCAAATTATTTTTGGGACAGCTCAGCCAGTCTCCTGCTTCAAGCTACAGGAAAAGATTCCCCAAAATGAACAAATAAGGGTTTTGTCCTTAATCTTACCTGAAACTGCCTGGAAATACCTCAAACCAAAGATGTTCAGAGGTAAAATCAGGGAGGTGGGAATTAAAACTATCTAATGATGGAACAGCAAGTTTAACTCCAGTTTTAAGTTCATGTCCCAAGTGTTGCCTCAGAATAATCTGCAAATCTCAGTTTATCCCAAACCCCTGATTCTGAAAGTTGTTTTTAATGTGTTTTTTTGGTTGAGTTTCTTGTTCATTTGGGGCTTTTTTATTGCTTTCTGCTCTCCTGTAGCTGCACATGAAAGGCAAAAAATACCACAAAAAATAAAAAAATGACCCCATGGAGGTATTTAAATTAAGCAACACTTCTGTAAGTGGCAGAGCAGAACCCCCCAGATTTCACTTCTCACCATAACCTTGAATTTTTTGGTGCCTTAAGACCAAACCAGTTTCTCTCCTGTCTCCAAAACCAGTTATAAAAGCCAAAAATTAACTTCTAAGCCACAGATAAATTCACTTGACTTGTGGCTCAGGCAAGAATCAGGGAAATAATAATAAATTCACTGAGCAGCCTTTTATCTTTGGAACATTTTAAAATCCAGGCAAAGCTGCCTTTGCTTGGAGCTGCACCAGCTCCAAAACTGCCTTTATTTGCTCCCAGAGTGTCAAAGATTCCTCTCCTGCCTGGATCAGCACAGGGCCCTGGGAATTCCATCCAGCCTCAAACCCTTCCCATTCCCAGCCTTTCCATGGGGAGCAAACACAAAAATAAGGTGAATTTTGAGGCCAAGCTGCCTCTGGAATCCCTTGAAGCCCCTTCTAAGCAGGTCACAGGTTCTTTGGGGAACAAAATAAAGAGGATTTGGCAGCTCAGACTCCCAGCCAGGATCCCTGGTGGGAGCCAGGTGGGTCTTGGAGCTCCCACAGGTAGAACAGGACTTTCCCTCCAGCTGTTCCCTCTGGATTCTCATCCCTGTGGCCCTGCCAGGCCTGGGATCCCAAAGAAAAAAGTGGAGAAATCCTCCCCCATGAGAGACCTGGGGCTTCACCCTCCTGGTCTGGAGGCAGGAAAGAGGAGCTTTTAATTACACAGAGCTCAAGTTTCACAGCCTGAGCTCTGGAATATCTCAAATTAGGGAATGAAGCATTAATTGCTCCTGAATTGATCAGTGTTTCCTGATGCTCCTTCCCCCTGCTCACCTGGACACACCAGTGACAGGTCCTGTTTGTCCCCACTAAAGCTTTACAGGAAATCCTTAAAATTATAGAATTCCCCCCTAAAAAGGGGAGGAGAAACCTATGGAGGTGCTGCAGAAATTCAAATTAATTTGCTTCAGTGCCTTTAGAACTTATTTTCTTCCCCAGTTTAACAACACCCACTGAGATGAAGCATTGGCACAGCTCTGAAGGCAGGGAGAGAAAAGCCCTTTGCTGCTTCAGTTGCTTTTTAAAACTCCACTTCAGCACTGAAAGCCAATCCCAGGATCCATTTCCAAGAGGGTTTTTCACCTTTCACTTCTGTCACTTGATTTGCCCAAGGCTGAGGGGGTCAGGGCTGGAATTCTTGGCACTTCTTCTTCCAACACCAGCCCCATCTTCTCCTCTCCTCTTAATTAAATACCCCCCAAATGAGAAGGAAGAAATTCCCATCAGGTTTTTTTGGACACCAAGGCACTGCAGGGTTGGAATGGATGATCCTGGAGCTCTTTTCCTCCTGGATTTGTGGCTCCCAACTCAGTGCTGGGCTGCTTTCAATGAAAGCTCATTAAAAGTTGGAGCAGCACCTCCAATGAAGCCAAATTTTCAGCTCTTTGGACAATTAACTGCTGCTGCAGGTGCTGAACTGGGAGCAGGTGGACTGGAACCAGTATGGAAAGGATGGCTGGGAGTTAGGAGGGACTGGGAACAAACTCCAAGGACAAAAAAAACACCTGGGAAGCATCACTTCCAGTCATTCAATTCCTCCCTCCACAGCTGAGCCTTTCTATGGTGAATAAAAAGCTTTTCCCAGAGTTTTTTATCCCAAACACCTCAGATATGAGAAGTTCCAGCCCCTCTGGTGGAGCACTGAGCACCTACAAAAACCTGGAGCTTGACAGAACCATCAGTTTCAGCCTTAAATCCTACAAATTTTCAGGGATTTGGGAAGAACCAAGAGATTTCCCAACTTTTTTCCCCCCCTCCCAGCAGAGATCTGGGAGCCCTGGGGAGGTCACAGGGCAGATGGGAAGGGAAGAAGGGAGGAAGTTCTTGGGTTCAGGCTGAAATCTTTGGGAGAAAAGGATAAAACCCAACTTCCCAGCAGTGAAAAGAGCTGGAGGCCAAGTGGAAATGTGGGAAATCCAGGGGTTAAATCCCAGCAGAAAAGTTCTGGAGGAGGGGCTGAATCCAGGCAGGAACAAAGAGGGAATGGGGACAGAGCTGACAGGACAGGGGAGGAGAGAGGGGCAGCACAGGAAGATTTAGGGAAGAAAGACCTGGAAAAACACAAAGGAAGGGCAGGGGCAAAAATATGGCAGAGCAGAAGGAAATAAAGAGCCTCAGGATCCAGGAAAGGAGCAACATGGGACACTTGGGTAGGACAGAGCAAAGCCAGTGCTGCCTTGATGGGAACTCAGGTCATTAACAGGGTTAATTAACCCCCCCCCCCGTTTCTCTGCCATCCTTAGTGGCACAGGAAAATCCCTTTAGTGCAGGAATTATTAATTATTTAGAATTAATGTCAGAGGACTTTTGGTGCCACAAGTGCAGGGAGCTGGGGGAGCCCAGTGAGGAATGTTATCCCCAGCTTTGGGCCAGGCAGACCTGGGAACAGCAAGGGAAAAGCAGCTGGAGTTTGCTTTCCCAGTCTAACTGAATTCTCTGGGCTGGGTTGGACTGGGAGCCTTTTCCCGAGGGCAGGGAAACCTCAGGAAGGTCAAGGGGAAGAGTTCACACCTTGGGGGGGCTCTGCCACGGCCCTGGGGAAACAGCCCAACCCAGGGCTGAGCCAGGACC